>JABFPB010001377.1:0-25694 GCA_022817645.1 Ceratoteleas bidentatus | reverse complement strand
AAAAAGTTTGGTTAGGTAGGTCCAGTGTGTAAATTTACGCAAATTGTGTAATTTTACAACGGCTGGTAGTGTAATATTTATATTTCGAATATTTTGTGCACCACTGTTACACAAAATATTCGAAACGCATGGTTAGTATATCTATATACACTATTTTGTGAGATTGATAATGAATATCTCGAGTTTGAAGGTGATGATATGTGAACAAAATGAACAATCTTTCCCAGTCTCACTATAAAAACGTATTTGCAAGACTTTTAAAATTAAATTGTACTTACGTTATGGACTGATCAGAGTTTGTACTATTTATATGAAAAATGAAGTCTTCATGCAAAATTTTTTATCCGTGTCATAATACGCGTCTTTTGGGGGTTTTCTTGATATTGATTTTTTGGATGATGAGTTTTCGGAATCGTTCCTGATTTTTTACTTTTATTTCGTTTTATTTTTACGATTTTCGATGCTTTTATTGTTTGGATGACTTTAATTGACAATATTTTATTGTCTGGCTCGGCACAAATCAATGTTAAAATGAATTAACATTCAAACTAACATTTTGTTTTTCAATTGCTTTTCGTGATATGACATTTAGGCGAAATGTCATTTAGGTAGAATCCCAAATTTTCCAGTAAATTAAAACAATTGAAAATAATGTATTATATATATTTAGATATTTATACATATTATAAAAGTATATATATTTATAATATATATTTATTATTGTATAATAAATATATAAATGAATATTGGAAAATAAAATTATATTTGACAATCTTCTGTTTTATCCGAGACCCCCTCGGATAACCAAGATTCTACTGTAAATCCAAAATGTATTCGGTCAAACATACCAATACGTCCCTCCCCTCAACAAAAATTCATGTTAGTTATTCATTCATGTTACCTCCCCTTCGGCTCCAATTATCAACATGTTTTGTTCTTTTGGATAGGAAAATATCATACTTACTTCGGAAAAAACTAAATTTGCCTTCGGCTCGGACTGCCAACTTAAGCTTAATTTTTCCTCATGAAGTAATGTACTAATATAGTAACTACATTAGTACATTTCGTACCAAGGGTGCTTGAGACCGAAGTACAGCGTTTTTTTAGGCAGGTTGGACAAAAAGTGTATTTATCGGATAAATTTATCTTTTTAGTCTTGACTCTCGGTTTGAATATTTTCGTCATCGATTTTTTCGCATAATTTCCAAATTAAATAAAATTATAAATTATTACTCTAATAAATTTTCTACATAAATTATACAGTAATAACATTTAAGTTGACATTCCATCTGCGCTTAATCATTAAACTCGACAGTATAACGAAATTCGAATTTTCGTAATCGACTCGGGCATGGATGCCCTTGTACATTAATGTACTATATTCTATAAATCACATAACTTTTTCCATATACTTCAAAGCGTAATCGTCGGCACTCATTCTGATTGACATCTCGAGCGTGAAACACGCTGACTGACGCTGATCGCGGGTGTCGGTTAATTTCGTATTCCGTGCTTTTGCGGTTCACAGCAAATTAGGATATTGAAGGCCATGCTCGAAAATTTTTATGTTATTTTACAGTGAGAGACAGAGAGGCTATGTATACATAATGTATAAGTCTTAGGAAAATAATGCACCGGGTTGTTAGAGGCGACAGAATATTTCTAGGTTTCTTCCCACATTGAAGTGTAGCGTAAGTACATCGTCGTAATATAATTCTGTATGATACGTCTTGGGCAAATAGACTTCATTGCGATAATGCATCTCAACTATAGTGCGATTTTCTCGTAACAACGTCGCTGTGCCGAGTTGAAGTCACTCGCAGGTGTGATGAATATTTCCTGGAGTATATTGAGAAGTCCCTACTCATTCGTTTGCACACGGTACAACGCTTACACAACTATTCTGGCATGGGTTTTATGTAGGTCATTTGCACATATTATATATCCGATGTGCACACTCGTGTAAGCGCCCGCCTGACGCTGTTTTAAGGACTAAGTACACACACGTGTTTCTGAGTAATTGAAAAATTGCGCGATACGCCATAAATGCTACAGTCGGCATAGTCGAAAATTCACTTTAACGTTGTTCAACGCTATTGCGTTACGTGCCAAGTTCTCACACATTGTTTGCAAACTATTGGCTGGGACATTTTAATAGAACTATAACATAGGAAATTCATTTTACACTAATAGCCTTGATGTGATTATGACAAATGCACGAGTAATCATAAACAATGGATAATGTAAGAGAATTGAATAATATGGCGTTAATCTAACGAATTTAGTGGATGTTAATTCATAACGTCGTAGGTGAGTTAATGAGTCAATATCAAATAACATAGCTTAAATGAATTAACGTTCTGAGCAAAAGGTGAGGGGCAAAGTACACAGAAAATAGGGTTTCAATGATACAGTACCTAGTCAACATCGAAATACACAATAATTTTACATCGCTTATGTAATTTGCATGATTCACAGTGAACTTGCGGTAATCTCACGAATAATGCGGTTTATTCATATAATTGAGAATTTGAGATTCATAAGAAACCCCCCAAATGAAAAAGAACCCAAATCACAATTTATTAATATTTCCTAAGCTTATTTTCAACTTCTCTAATCTCTGGTTTAACGATCAAAGGGCATGTAAAGAAACATTTTCTTATAGGAATTGCACAGGGATCTTATTTCAACACATGACCCTTGTTGAAATAAAATCTCTAAAACTCTCTTAAAATCTCTGAAAAATACTCTGAAAACATCTGAATACGTCTGAAAATCTTAGAAAATCGTTGAAAATCTCTGAAAATTTCTGAAACCCTCTGAAAATTGGAACTGTCATAGTTTTCAGAGATTTTGTTTTCTCTTTGAAGATCTCTGAAAAACTCGGACAGTTTTGAGAGGTTTTCAGAGATTTTCAAAGGTATTATAAAATTTCCAGAAGTTTTCAGAGCATTTTTCATAGATGAACATTTTCATAGATTTTCAGAGGTTTGCGGAGATTTTCAGAAATTGTATTTCTACAAGGGTTATACATAGACAGCACATAGAGTTCAATATAATTTTCTGCTTAAACCTGTCAAATATTATTTCATTTTTCAAATTTGTAAACAAATATATAATTCCATATACCATCTACAATTTCATATTGCATTCCGAATGAAGACAGTTTCCTTTATTAACCTCTATAACCGTCCCTAAACGAACATCTCTCGATCTTCGAAGATTCTCCAGAGAATCTTCGCGGTTTTGTCCGCGAATCTACGGAGAATCTTCGGAGTACCGAAAATCTCCGGAGGTACTCCCTTTCGCCGTAGAATTACGGACAAAATTACGGCGAAGATTCGCAGATGTTTCGTTAGGCGTTGAATGAGGTATGAATTCATTAATTTTTCAACGAATCGTTGGAAAAACTTTCTTGCCACTGTTGAGATTCGAATCTATGACCTTCGACACAAAAATCTGAAAAGAAAACTCCACGGTCCGAGCCGATATGCCTTCAAGACTATTTCGAAAGTTCTATTCAAATGATACTGTAGTTTGAATAACCTTGAAGTAGAACTCCTGAACAAGTTTTAAAAGGATAACGGCTTTGGCCGAGTATTTACCCTGGTTGAATTGCACAAGAGGAAGACTAAGTGAGACAAAAGTCATCTTAGATAGAAACGTTGCCTCTCTGGTAACGCATTCGACTTGTAACCGGGGAGTTACCGGTTCAAGCTCGGTATATTTGACTTTTTAGAAAAAAAAATTATATGGATTGAAAGGTGGTTCAACCTTTTCTTTTTATATTTTTTGAATCTGGTTTCAAAAAATCTAAATTCCTCGTAGATTTTCGGGAATCCAAAGTTAAAAATTATTTACATTTAATTCTAATATCATAATAAATCTAAAGAAATCATTCATAATTATTAAAAATTATTTATGATCATTAATGCAATTTTACATAATTTCATAATAAACCAGGCATGATATTTTATTCCATAAAATATCATGACAGTGCTATGAAATATTGGATGCACAATCCATTTTTCGATTATGAGATTTGTTAGTTTCGAAAAAAGTTTAAATCTGAAAACGAAAAATTAAACACTTGGCCACCCTGTTGTTTATGAATCAATGTGATTACACTAGGGTGGCCAAGTGTTTAATTTTTCGTTTTCAGATTTAAACTTTTTTCGAAACTAACAAATCTCATAATCGAAACTAAGGAATCTATTCGAAACTAACAAAACTAAGAAACATACCGAAATTAAGGAATCTAAGAAAAATGGGAGATCACGAGACTGTAATATAATGACACTACTACTTATTGAATGTAAGTAGTAGTGATAACTGTGATTTGTGTACTTGGCATTTTTATTTGTGTATTTTCTATGATTATTTGACATATAAAATAAAAAGTTTATTAATATTGTTTGCATGTTCTTTGTACTTGGCGCTTTTTTTCATTTTTAATGGTTTTTTGTAATTTTACTTGTCGTTTTTCAAGTTTTTAATATTGTTTGCATGTTCTTTGTACTTGGCGCTTTTTTCATTTTTAATGGTTTTTTGTAATTTTACTTGTCGTGTTTCAAGTTTTTATGGTTTTGTAGAAATTAGAATATTTTGAAAATATGAAAAAAAGAACTCAATAGGTTGTGTCTATTAATTTTTATTATTGTCTCCTCATAAAAAAAAGTAACCTCCACATTTTGCAAAAATTATATTGCATTTTTTTTACAATGTTTGTATTCAAATATTTTGCAAATGTAATCGTAGCCTTGACGTGGCGTGGAGGCTTACATTTATATGAATACAAGAAACATGTTAATATAATCGTTTGTATGAAATGTATTAAAATATGTAAAATATTGTATTGTATTGTATTGTATTGTAACGTTCACCAAGCTGAGCAAACCCGACGGGGGCGAATCTCGAACCGGCTCGGGGAACCTCGTGGGACGTCCGGACGTCGAAACCTCCACGAGTCAAAATCACGGCACGAGCAACCGCATTTTGTAAACAAACGCGACAGCGGGATGGAAATGATTAGTCGATCTGCCGTATCGACGGCAGATCAAGTGAGTGTTGAAGCAGTGCGCGGGCGTTTGGAAAGATGGCGCGGCAAAACCAGTGTGTTTCGAGGTGGGGTGCGAGTTTGCTTTTTGCGAAAATTGTTGCGACGCCAGATCAAGAACGTGTTTGCCGTCCAGCTTGCGAACGAGCCTTTTTGGGCCCTATAAAAAGGCAACCGCGAGCCGGACAAGTTATAACCGATCCAGTGACCGAACAGGTCACTTCTCCTGGAGATAATGGCCTGTGCCTGAAGCAAAGCAATTAAGTCCGATTGAAGTAAATCGGCCGATCGGAAAGATCCAAGGTACTAATGCAGCTGAAGTAGGCCGTATAAACGGATTTCTTTCTCACGTTTATGTCGGGAACTCACATATGTAGAATTTAAGACGTTATCACGGTTTGAATAAAAAGAAAAGAAAAAAGATATTTAGCATTAATTATTTCATTTATCCTTATCCTTGTGTTTTTTGGTATTATTGGAAAGTCAGTAACGTCTCAATATTTCTTAGCATGCAATCAAATTAATTCATATAAATAAACTAATGCGATATCAGATTCCATTAAAATAATATTCTAATACATCATAATCATCATTATAAATAATGTTCGACTAAACTCATCATCATCATCATCATCAACATTCCTCAAAAACAGTCCTCGAAAACAGTCCTCGAAAACAGTCCTCGAAATCAGTCCTAGAAAACAGTCCTCGAAAACAGTTCTGGAACCCATGTTGTATCACCCCCCCTCCCCCTCCCCTCCCCCTCCCCTCCCAAAATATAAGTACTAAATAACATTCCTTATGTACATTATATTAATTCGTCCACTTCCATATATTTGCTGCTGATATTAAACTTGTTATTAGATCTGAATCACCATTTGAAGACCTTGCCCCTAATGTAGGACTTGAATTTCTATTCCGGTAAACATAAGTTAGAAGTATACTGCTAGGCGTTAGCGGTCCCTCGACCGATGAGATGATTCCAATTTGAGCAGTTTCGTCAAGTGGCGAAGTTATATAATTATTCTGAAAAATCATTCAAAGTATGAATAAAATATATGAATGAATTATATGAATAAAACATTATGAATAAAATATAGAGATAAAATTAGCATACAAGTATTTTGTATGCATCTATGCTGTACACTACGGTTTTTACAAGGAATAAAAAGATAAGTACATAAAAACAAGTACAATTGCTTCTTGCTCTGATGGATATTGCAACAAGTCTAACAAAATGGTCATTACACGACATCTGACATACGTTGGATGTCATAAATGATGACATTGAACTTCGTTTAATGATTTGTAATACATCTTACTGTTTTGCTGTAATCGTTCGTCAAATCGATGGGGTAATCAGTTACGACTCTTTCGTCAACGCAGAAATCTCAACAGCTGACTTGCGGAAATAATTTTATCAATAAATCTATATTAACTAATTATATTTAAATAAATGACTTCAATTAACGTACGTATTTATTAGCCTTTATTTATATTATATAAGGCATTTATTTATTACAAATTAATGGTTATGTAACGAAATTTTTTAGTGACGAGAAATATTTTTGTTGACTATATTTTATCCAAAACAATTGAATTGTGGTATGGATAGTTTCCATTATAGTGAAAACGCAATTGATGTCGATTACATCGAGAAAACTTGAAAATGTGTATTTTTATAAAATTATTTATTTATGTTATGTTTGCCGCACGCAATGATCTTTAGACAGTTAACCCCCATAACCTTAATTTTACTGCAGCGTCGAATTATGGCTTTTCTATTTTTTTACAAGCACATTAAAACCCGTCTTCTCTTAATCAATTATTATGGCTGCACCATGCATATTTCTTATCCGGGAAAAACTGCTTCAGCGTCATGAACTAAGTATGCTAATTCGTGACAACCCGTTTATTATTTCCTCAAGAGCAATTCAAATTCAATCGTCCGTTTTCGAGTGATCGAAATCGAAGAAAACTTGTCGTAGTTCACGTATGCGAACGTAGGTTCTAATTCACACATCGTAAAGTTGAAATGTTTATTGGAGCTTTTACGATGTTCTTTCGGCTTTTCCAATTATAATTACTCAGACTTCCATTTCATTCGTAATAACCTAGTATTTGTACCAGTAATGTATAATTTTAAACTTTGCGCCCGCTTAGCAGCGTCACTTATTAGTTATTAATGCGCGCGATAATAAAACGTTCATTTAAATGCACCACCGTTCCGAAATTAATTGACGGCCATTTTGTACGTCTATCATACGCGAAATCATTCAAAGTAGCCTGATCCGCGTCTTCCTCAGTGGCATTGCAATGCCAGTTAAATGGCACACTCATTGCACACGATCGTGACGGGATCATTTGCCCCGATAGCTCGTTAAACCACTCACCGCGACCTTCGCCCGGAATGCTACAGCGGCGAATTAAATGAACCACTCGTGCCACAGATTCACACCTCTATTTCATTTCCTCGGCAAAGTTGATATTTACGAAAAGCCTTTTTTATTTGAGCGCCTTACGTGTAAAAAACTACACCTAACTAATTATTTGTACGTCCTGAAACACTATAATGATGACTGTTAAGTTAACTCTAGTTACGGAGGTTATGTCTAGGATAATTTCTTGCGATCGTGTGCGATTAATATTATTTCTTGCACGGAATGAAAGAACGTATTTTAAAAAACGGAAAATTTCGCCAAAATTACAAGTTTACAAAATTAGCGGATGCCTAGTAATTGTGATTATTTGACAGGGGAATTCTCATTTGATTGATCAGGCAATTAATATGGTCGATTGATGGAAAAACTTATCGAAACAATTTTTGAGAATTACTTACTGAGATTCTTTAGATAATAAATTATTTTTACTTCGGAACTGTACTACAGAATATACTGTTTGTTACATATGTGAACATGTGATAACATTGAACATCAAAGTTAAGTCCGTATGTTCTCAAACTTTTTGTTCTTCTCTTGTTCTTACAATGTTGGAGACATCTCAAACGTCGTACACAATATTTTGATAACAGTAATTTTCTAATACAATTTAACTTGATTGTTAATTAAATGCCATATAAAAATATGTACCTAACATTGATACAAAATAATTTAAAATAGGTCAATCATTTGAAGGATATACTCCAGAAAATCGAACTACAATGTTAATGCTTTTCGACGTAAAAACATGTTTATTAGACGTTGTTCGCATTACACAACAAGAGATCTCATTTTATTAGCAATTAATTTTCATTAAGATACTTTCGTTTAATCAATGGATCTACTTTCCTGAGTGAGAACTCTCACTACGCAAATTAGCCATGATATACTGGATGAATGTTTTTATGTGTTGCAAAATTTATTACATTGTATTGTTTGTGCTTAACTAGAATTAATTCTGTCATGGAGTAGGAGAAAAGGTACAGTGGGCAACTGGGATACGTGTCTAAGAAGTCTATCAAAAGAGAGATCTTAATGGCTTAATACCGCTACATTGCTGGATAATTCATGATATTTTCCTACTACTGACATTCGGAAAACTAATCGAATGATTTGCTCCGTTTCGTTTGAAGAACTACTATTATCAAATTAACAAATGATAAGAGGCAAGTGTCAATAATGGCCCATTTAACAAAAACATCGCAGTGCTCTATTACAAATTACAGTACATTTCAACTAATAATTAACGATCAATAAACAAAGGTAAACAGTTTAAATGAAATGTTCTACGGGAACACATCTGACATATCGGGAACACATGTGAAATCGTTTAAATTGCACAAAAAATGAAACCAAAAGAATCGGCTGGATTTTAATAAACTATTTAAATTTGGCGACTTTCCCAAAAATAATGTCAATATGAAAACGAGAAAGTACAAACGCTTTTTAAGTCAGTTCAAAAAGATATACCCAATTTTGCTCAAGGTATAGAAAAGTTTCGTAGGATTCGGGTTAACCTAAATATTTTCGTTGGTTAGATGGATTTTTATAGTATTTATATTAATATAAATCCCTAATAGCGCATAATATTTACTAAATATTATGTATATATTTTTAAATATTTTTTGTAATATTTAAAAAATATTTGAATGTCCAATAAAAACATATTTACTAAATATTTAATAATGTGTACAAAATAAAAACGGTTAAACATGTAACATTATTTTCTACATATTTTTTCAAATATGTAGAAAATATTCTGCGCTATTGCTTCAAGATTGGAACCACGTTGATTCAACCTTGAATCCACGTTGCCACAATATTGATTTAACTAAAAACGTTGCTTCAACCGTTCCCAAGCTGGGCATTCGTAAGATGTCTCGACGTTGAATCACTGATCCAGCAACGTAGAACTAATGTTGCACCAACGTTGATTCAAGGATTTCCGGAACATTGAATCAACGTTGATTTAACTAAAGTGCTCCCTTAGGGTGAGGATGCCCTCCCTCATAGAAAAAAAAGCATTTGACAAGAGTCTGGGTAGAGTTTGGCAACAAGTCTGGCAGCAGTTTGGCTGTAGTATGGCACTAAGCTGGAAACTGGCAAGTGTTTGGCATCAAGGCTGGATCATGATCGCGAGCCATACTGTTGCCCTACAATTGCCATGCTCGTGTGCCATACGTGTGCCATATTGATGCCAAACTGTTACCAAACTTTCACTACCCTCGCACCATACTGTTGCCGTACTTTCGCCAAAGCTGTTGAAAGTACGGCAACAGTATGGCGATGGTCCCACCCACCCACTCTAAGTTGACGCGTTTGACTTATACCCTTGCGGGAAAGGTTGCGCGGCTGGCAACAATATAGCACACGAGCATGGCAACTGTAGGGCAACAGTATGGCTCGCGATTATGATTCAGCCTTGACGCCAAACGCTTGCCATACCGTTGCCTGCTTGGGGCCATACTACTGCCAGACTTGTTGCCAGACTATTGCCAGACTGTTGCCATACTCTTTTTTTCTACGCGAGATATTACGAATTGATCTTATTACTTCTATTCATGTTAACATTGGCGAGTAACGTTTTTCAACTTACAATTATTATTTTATTCTAGCAGTCTCCTTATTAATGTAATTCTTCGGTATTTTATTATATTTTATTCGAAAAGTGTTTGTCAACAAAAACAAATGTGTTTATGTTGATTGGAAATATTTTTTAGCACAGGTAAATTTGTTTAGAACCATAACAGGCATGGTATTATCGGAAACGTCATTTTAAATATCTGCATATTCCAGATAAAATTTTAATATACAGATAGTATTTAGCATAAAGACAATAGTATCTTTTTGCAGTTGTAAATGAAAGTAACATCGTTCAGTGCGAACTAATCGTTTATACTTTTAGTGCGTAATTAATAGCATACTTGTTGTAATAAGGACAACGAAAGGAAGTTTGCAAAAAAACGACAAAATTAGACAGTTTAAATTGTAAAAATCGATTCGTTTCAACTTTTATTACGTGCAATGGTTGACTCTATCTTTATATTAAAAAATAAAAATGTTTAACCTTTAGATGACAATCCTAATAACACAAAATATTCCAGAATATCTTTCAGGAATACTGTAAACGTAGAAGAATATTCCGAAATATTTCGAAATATTCCTGATGATTCTAGGATCACCATTTGTCCGGAAAAATAATGTACTCTGGAAAGTACACTATAAAAAATCTGGTGTAAAATTTAACACGGGATCGTGTCTATACACTCAGAGAACAGTTTATTTAATTCAAATAAATGTCGTATTCGTATACGAACCTAATCAATTTATCATTTGATTTAAATAAAGATTTCTTTGATTTAAATAAATGATTTATTTAAAACAAATGAAATTTATTAAAATAAATAAATAATTTGTTTGACCCAAATGCAAAATTTAATAGGTTCGTATATTCGTAAATTAAAAAAAATAAAAAAAATTAAAAAATTGTTTGAAATTTTTGATAATGTTCATACATTTTGAAAATTTTGATAAATTTTGATAAATTTTGAAAAATTAAAAAAATTTTAAATATGTAAAAATTTTGAAAATTTAAAAAATTTTAAAAATTAAAAAAATTTTGAAACATTTTGAAAATAAAAAAAAATTTTTAACTTTTTGAAAATTTTGAAAGTTTTGATAAATTTTGAACATTTTTGAAAATTTAAATAATTTTGAGAATTTTCAAAAATGTTATTAAAAAATTTAAATGGGTCTCCCTTGGTCTATCCCTTATCTCCCCCCTCCCTTCAGACCCCGTGAGGACCTCCCTTCAGTTAATATATCAAATTTTAGTTAGTGGGCAAAATCAGTTAAAACTAACGATTATCGGACACCGTGGCGATAATTCGTTAATTTTATCTCTAAACTATCGTGAATGGTCTGATAATTAAGATAGTTTTATCAATGTATCTTACTTGCGCCCGTTAAATCGATAATTTTAATAAATTAACATTTATTTTTTTATTAAAAAAGTGCCCATGTCTGTCTTCAAGGCATCCACGTTTTTGAAACGAAACATTTTTTGTCCTTGTGATTGGAATCTTATGTCAACAACTTAATAGACTATTTACGTTCGTGCAAAATCATTTTTGCACCCAAAAAATATTAAATACGGCCTGCCCCATAATAGATTACGCGAAACGCCGAACACGGTATTTTTCGGCATATTTCGCGTTATACCGCGGCCCCTACCCCTCTGATACTACTTAATTCTTCAGGAAATAGTATGAAGATTAAGGTCTCCATTATATTTTTGTTTCAGGATAACTCAGAGTTCTGATATTTGGAACGCCGAAAAAGGACGATCGCGCGACCTTCTGCAGCGGCTAGATAGACGGTGCGAAAAAAATTGTAAATAATATTGAATAAACATACATAAAGACCATATAAACAGTTTTTCTATTTTAGCACGGTCAAGGTGGTCTACCCCCTTAGGTTTTGTTGATTAATTTTGGTCAAAACCCCTTAGGTTTTGTTGATTAATTTTGGTCAAATTGTTTATGAATTATTTATACTAGAAAAAAGAACGTCTTACACATCTCTTAAAGTAAAATGTTTAATCTATCTTTTTCGCTTCTTTGTATCTTAAAGTAAGATATGCTTACTCTCGTTTCGGACAAAATCTCTTAACACAAGAGGTTTGCATTTTTAATGTACACTTTACCATTGTTGACAGTGTCCCATTGTAGGGCCCTCTTCCCTAAGATTATCAATCCAGTACATATTAGATTAGACAGCAGGGTTGGGTGTTGTACAACTCTTCATCTCTTGCCTCTCTGACACTACCTTACTTAGTCTAGGACAATTTTGGGATGGCAGATATCCGAAACTTAAGTACGACTATTTTGAGGCAATCATCGTTTCACAATTATTTGCGTTTCTTTTATATTTACATTTTTTATGCATCACGTGCACGGTAAGTGGTCACTTACCGCCTCGGGAACGCGGCGGTAAGTTGCACATTACAGCTCAGGTAAATTATTTTTCATTATTGACTAGCTAGCTAGTCAATAATGGAAAATAATTGACCTAGAGCGGTAAGTTGCAACTTACCGCCGTTCCCTTGGCGGTAAGTGACCACTCACCGTGCACTTGATGCATAAAATTACGTATTCAATATGGGCGGTAAGCCATTGTTGCATAAATAACTATAAAACTGCAGACAAAGTAATGTAGAACTTTGTCTACAGTATGCAATACATTTATGAAGGAACTGAAGATGTGTGGAATTCGTATGTCATACAATTAGTAAGAAACTTTTTAAACTAACGAGAGACATGCTAAATGCTAATTTAGCATGTCTCTTGCTCTTCTTTATCATATTATTTTATAACATTTTATATGCCCAGTGAATATTTGTTACAATTCCACGTGAGCAGCAGTTCCATGAAAACATGTGAAGCATTGGGCCATAAGATTCATTATCTCCTGTAAGATCTTCACTGCAGTACTACGACTCGTAATAATTCGAATAAAAGGTTTTTCGTTAAATATTTTCAAAAAATGTTGTTTTATATTTTTATATGCCTTAACATATACGTAAAACAGTTCTGATATTTTTTCAACTAGTATTGCGAAATTACTAACTGTAATCTTTCACAGTAAATAAAACGTAAATTAAGACACACTTAAAGGAAGAAATATTGAATAAAAGTGTTATAAAGTTAGAACCATATAATTATCTCAGCACGCATAGTTTAACCTTATCGTAAATCTAAAGGACTCATTTTTACTTATATATGAAGATGTAAGACATGCTATGTCTCAGTTTTTCTTCTCTAGCCTCTTATATTAATCAGATTTGACGTGTTCAGAACAAACTTAACTAGTTCACCCGCTTATTATTTATACTAGACATTTTCTACACAAGGTTAGCTAAGTTACAATACAACTACCTTTGGTTGCACGCGTGTGACAAAATTTACTTTGATATATGTTCATAACTAGAGTAATTCCTAATAATATTAACATTGAATAGTTAAAAAATGTATTGTGTAAATTAATTGCGTTTCTTTCTGCCCCTTTATCATACTTTTTATTAATAATTCAAAGTATGACACGATTTTCTAGAAAATACATACTTTAAAAAATTGTCAACTCAAATTAAATTAAAACATCAGATATTTGTCGACAACTCATTTGAGTGAGACTTATTCTAAATATATACATTAACACTCTCGAAGACAAAAGCACGAAACAGCATACGTGTGACTGAATCGCGAGACGACCAATCAAATCGCGTTAATAGCATGAATGAAAAAGTTGCTGTTTAGGGGTTACGTGTAATAATTTTAGGATTGCATCTTTTATATGGTTGAAATCCCGTAACAGTCATTGGGAAAAATTGAATTCAGTGTATCAGAAGTATTACGCTACATAAATGTTACAATATTATAAAACTAACGAACTACACCCAGAAAAAAAATGCAGTCTAGACTGAATTTTTTACAGTCTATTTTTCTGAGTGTATGACAGTTTGTAGGTTACATAGCGCTGTCTCTTTTCGACCATATTAAAGTGGAGGGGCTACGCTGGGCCTCGAGAGTGTAAACTTATTTTTCCATTTCCTTTGGTATACATTGTAAATACTACTTCATATTAAGCAGTTATATGTCTTCAAATTAAGAAAATTTTTAACCTCTAAGGGCATTGCAGCTATATCTGAACAATAACACTGCATCAATTCTTACCGAATGATGTAAACAATAAAATGTTATCGCTGTCACGAAGTGTTGATGTTGATCTTACACGAAGCGTAAGATGTACCAGTTCTAAATCAATTTCTCTTTCTCTCAACAAAAAAACAAACTGTGCATATATTTATGTTCTCGAACATTATTTCCGTATATAAACTTTGTCCCTTATCGAAAAAGTCGGCAAAAAACAACGTCTAATTCCCTTCACGACACACCAGTCCAATCTGTGCCATCTAAATGTGCCATGTTTACGTGGCACACATTGTTTCATACTTGACTTGTTGTCTCCGGCGCCTATCCACGGCCACGCGACGGTAAAGAGCCATCCGGGCCATTATCTTCAATTTCACAAAACATTTGCAATCCACTTTGCGCGCGTGCAGCGGCGTGCGTACCCCGATTATCTGCAATTTTATAACATAAATCGTGAACAAAATGCGCATGATAAACGGTCATTAGCCGGGCCGTGGTTACTGCGTTAACGATACAGTGACTTTTTAGTGTGCATTTCGCGTGTGTCTGCGCGCTTATTGCAAGGTTCCGTCGAAATGCGCGACGCCCACCTACGCGTCCACCGTACTGGCATCGCGAACTGTCACAAAGAAAACCTCGTCGAATGCAGCCGCAAACAAGGCCACGAGAAAGGGCCCGGCAAGTATAGACATTAGGTCCCGATAAGTGCATCGTGGCCGGCACGCGGCAGGATCGCCACAGACGAACTCGCTCCGCGGATTGCGGAAGTAAGGCGTAACGTGCGAGTAAACCATGATGATTACACATATAATGCGCGTAATGCATCCATAAGTTCATTCACGCTCTGTATGCCGTAACCGCTAGCCTTGCCTAATTACTTCTGCGATTATAAAAATGCCGTGACTTGGCGCCGGTCAGTCCCAGTCGATGATGATTCGACGACTCATACTTTTCGCGATTCTTACGTTGCTCGCGGCGGGCGTCGTGCGGCCGGAGCCGGTGCACCGCGTTGCCTACGCGAACGCGATCGCCAGCGGTTGCGTCGACAAAAACGCTCCGGGTGGGTGCAATAACGCAGTGACTACGGATAGAACCGCCCACCCAGCAGTGGAGGATGATGTGCGCAGGGAGAATATCGATAACGATACTGGAGAGACAGCCCTTCAGAGTGAAGAAGATGAGAACGCCGTGGAAGAAGGTAAGCCCGGAAGGAAAGCAGTCCTGAAGTTTCCGGAAGATGTCTCTGATGGCTGCGAAATCCGGGCTGTGACCACAAAGTGCAACTTCCGATTCAGTGCTGTTGAAGTTTGAGTACATTTTCGGCTAGAAGTGTCTAATTTTAATTTTAGTACTGAATTGCAGTCAGTGGATTTGTTGGAGATTTTTGTATTAGGTGGAAGTCGTTTGTTGTGAAGAGCAGTACTTGAACTGGAGTGTTTTGGTAAATTGTTGAGTGTAGAGATAAATGAAAGTACTGAATTGATGTTGTTTTTGTGTCACAACTCTGTCGATTATGATGAGAATAATGAAGGGAGGTTTCTTATTGGTTTTCCTGATAATTATGCAAAATTGTGTTCTCAGCTCGTGGGAAGAAAAAAAAGGGATATGGAAAAATGATGTTTATGATGGCTGGTATAATGAAAGCATCTATGCTCTACCTTATGATTCACGCGGTGGCAGCATTAGCTGGAAAAGCTCTTATAGTAGCTAAAGTAGCCCTAGCAATAGCGACAGCTGTAGGGTTGAAAAAAGCACTAGGTACACATAAGGAATAACGTAATTGATTTTCTCTTCATTTGTATTATAGTTGTTGTAGTTGACGTAGATCAACGCTATTCACTGAAGACGATACTATTTTAGTTTTTTTCAATATTCAGAAGAAACCATTGATGAATTCAACAATTTCGCAAAAATATGTAAATTATGTATTTTTGCGAAATTGTAAAAATATGTAAAATAATATGTAATAAAAATGTGTTTCAAAATAATTATCGAATCGTCTTTAGTTAATAGTATAGTTTGTGATATACTGTGTTTGGTTTTCAAAAATTGTACTTTATTATTCACATAAAAACAAATTTATAAATGACTAAATTTAATGTAAAACTTATTACATTTAATTAAAATCTTTCTATGATACGTTAACTAATAAATTAATTATTTGTCTATAAACAAATAAAATTTAAGTTGAGTAAATATACGTAAGATTTTTCTTGAATGCAATTCACATAAAAAATATATTTCAGTAAAATCACTTATGCATTTGAATCGTTTATCCATTTGAACGAACACTTAAACAAATATTTTTTTAATCATTTCAATTATCATATTAAAGAATTTATATTTACGAATATGACATGTATACAATTTTTGAAAACAAAACCTATCATCACAATTTCTAACAAAAAATAAATTATAATAAACTAACAGTAATATAAAATTTTGTAATTGTAATTCAATGAATTATTAGTAGTTGTTCAATTTGTACGTTGTCGGTGGTACTAACGACCATTTCCATTTGCAGAACACAACGATAAGACTTCGTATGAAATAGTGAAACATCCCCACCACAGTTACGTACAAACGCACAGCACCAGTGTTGACTATGATCATCATCATGGTGGCTACGAAGGTGGTCATAGAAGGAGAAAAAGACGAGCCCGATAGAACCGCGAATCCGGTGTAAGATGCCTGGCGGCAGATGGGAAAGTACAAAGCTTCAAACACGCGCAAGAAAAGGCACCGGTGTAAATCAAACAGAACAATGCGCTGCGCAGTACTGTCTTCTGCCACTGCTTTTTCTTGTTCAATCATCGAACAATACAAATAAGGAAATTCAATCACGTTACTTTTTCGGTACTTACGTTTGGCATTTTACGCCGATAAAAAGCATCCATTCCGTTGCATTATTGCTCACGACTGAAAAATAATTGTAACGCATTTGCGACACAGGAGTGCATGCTTTTTTTCTCTCGTCAGTTTCTACGATATGGTGTAATTACTTATGTTGTTGTCTGTTCTCGTATTATTATTATTATAAGTAGCTATTAAGCTAAGTATTATTACGTAATAAAGTTACTGTACCTCAGAACAATAGCCCAAACGAACAAATGTACACGCAGGAGATGCGATAAAGAAACAGCTCACCGATTTAAGTCAATAAATTACCGTTAAACCATTTGTCAATATTTTTTCTACGTTGCATTTTATCTGTATCCATTCAGTTCATCTGAACTGAATCTGGATTCAGTTCATCTGAATCCATTCGATAAACTTTAACACAGCTGCAACAGTTTAATACATAAGTTGATCTTCTGCGTGTACAATTCAGTATATTGACCATGACTTTGAAACAAAGAAATCTTTGAATATAAATAATTAAAAATATTGTCTAGTTTTGAAAACTAATGTCATCATTATGTTCACTGGACAAATGAATAATTCCGTATATGTCATGAAATAAAATAAATATTCTCACAGTTATAGAAAATAATTATTTATTGGTTTTCAAACCGTAACAAATATAATACAAATATTCGCATCACATTAACACACATGTATGATCTTTACCTTAACTTAGAGTCTTCTAATCTCCTTCTGCAAAAAGATCCATGGGATGCAACAGTTAAGTACCGTGAAAAATCAGAGGAAAAAAATTTATGAACACCTCGAACTCATTCAATTAGCATAAACCATCTCACATTCCATTCATGGCGTCCAACATGGCTTTACCCAGCCAATTAACATTTTATGACGCGTATTACATGACATTCTTCTACCGCAAAAACTAACCTAAACGTATATTCCGCCATGTAATTATACAAATGGATTACTCCGCGCGGCTTTTATTATGCCTTTGTTCATCAAAGAAGCAATAGGCAGATTGCATGGTTGGACACCATGGAAGACAGACCGTGGAATATGGAGTGTCATAATTCCGTGAAAATACGATTGAACGTGATTTCCATTTGTCCCGCGTCCTAACCCGGTAACCTCTATCGAATGACGAGAGAAAAATGATGGAAAATTGAAATGAGTGAAGAGGTCTACGGTTTTTTTAGCATCTGTCGCATTTTCTGCGTATCCGTCACAATAACAGTTCCCAGGATAATAGCGATACATACCGCGACAATGATGAACTATCCCGAGTAAAAAAATTGATGAACAATAGATCTAAATATGATGAAAAACTAAATGAGATCGTAAATGATCATGAGTTGATCATTTTCTTGTATTGACATAGTGAACCTTGAGTTCAAAGTCGACTGTTCTAGTACAAGAAAATGATTTAAATTATGACCAAATTTAGATCATTTACGATCCCATTTAGTTTTTCCTAACATTTAGATCTATTTTTCATCAAGTTTTTTACTCGGGATAACACCATGACATCGTAATGATTGCTATTTCCGATTTTCAGCGAGACTACTTTGTTGTAGCTTTCAATAGCAGGGAAAAGTAACTGAAACAGTCAGCTCTTATTTTGGTATAATTGCTATCTCCTTAACGTGTTCATGTTCAACTGTTTTTTTATTATTTTACATAAATAAATTAAGCGCTCATTATAAATAGGTAATAAATAAATTAAGTCTAGGTCGTGGTGATATCGCTGGGGGAAGTGCCGCGGGCTACTCAAGTGGGAGACAGCGCATCGAGAGCTCGCTGCCATCCGCCGTAGCCGCCTCCGTGGTGTTCGGATGCCGTGGCGTATATTACTTCATGACCCCCTCCACCGCTGGATACCAACTTCTTCAGTCCAATTATCGCGCTCAAAACTAGAGCAATCTTTGCCGTGAGCAACGCCGTCCCCGCCAGGAAAGCGATTTTGCCAAACGCGAGCTGTGCCATCATTCCTACAGCCAGAAGAATTGTCATTAGAATCGTCGTTGTTCGTCCGTTAGGCGACGTGATTCAATCACGTCGATCAGTCATGCCCTGGGTCTGTTCTTAGCAGCCGTACTAGGGAAACAATCATAATTTACCTGCCATTGCAAGGCCTCCCATCATCAGAGCACCGCCGTAACCTTTATCCTTCTTCTTCCCACGTCCTGCAAGAAGAAGCCACTCGATTAAATCAATTACAGTCCGCGGACAGTCCTAACAAGAAGAACTACGCGACTTAGATTCAAATGGCCGCGGAGCGACTTGGCTCTCAGATCTCGCGATTCATCATTAAGATAAGCCGTACCGTTCGGTCTGGACTATTCAATGCCTCGTTCACTCTGATTCCGTTTTTATGAAATCAAACGTGCTTCTTTGTTGCGCTTACATGCGACTCGCACGGCCAAATCATCGTGAATTATTTTTGTAATTGTCAAGTTAACGAATCTTTGCTACCGGTATCGTTAACCCAAATCTCATGTAGGATAATTCATGCGAAAAGCATAATCGCCACGTGCGGTACATACAGTTATTTTATAATGAGCAAAAGTCGGAGACTAGGAAGCGCGAGCTACCAAAATGGTCGGCAAATGGGTTCACTGGTACCTTCGAAAGCGTCGCCTGGTATCGTCAGCCGGATACTCCTCGACGACAGGTACTCGTGGAACTTCTGGTCCAGTTGTTCGTCCAACGTCTTCTCCGTGCTATTCTCCTGGAGATCATGGCTGAAGCTTCGAGCCGTGGTCGGGTCCCGGCCGATGGATACGTAGTCGTTGACAACGTACACCGTGTCATCCTTAATGGCAGAGTCCAAAACCTCCAGCGCTCGTCGCTTCAGGCAGTCGAATGTGTTCTTCTCCTTGGTGCAGCGCTCGAAGAGTTTGGTGTACTCGGAGCGTCCTTGCGCGAGGTCGAGGAATGCGACCAGGCACAAGGCAGCCAGACAGATCAGGCCGGACGTCTTCATCTGTCCCGATGACGATGACACCCTCACTCGTAACCGACAAAATTCTGTTGTCTAATCCGCCGAGCCACCTCGTCAGTCCATTCGATCCGCGGCCGAAACTAACGACTGATCAAACTAACCTGCGGCCACTGCGCTCTTATATACTTCATTCTTATGGGCGAGCACGCATTTAAGTATCTCCTACCATTGCATCCTGAAGATGATACGCGCTCGCACCTGAGGCACGCGCTGTTTAACGCCCCCCAAAGCGGCGCTAAGCGAGGGAACGAACGGCCAGGAGAGAGACCAAGTCAACGTGTGAGAGAGAAGCTCTCTGAGAGAGACGAACCGCGGAGAAAGAGAGCACCTCTCAACCAAAACAATGTCGTACACCTTCGTAAGTAAGTATCCCTCTGACCCGCTTGCGAATCCAACCTTAAACGTTTGTATAAGAAGCCTAACCACTGGTTTAAGTGCGTATCGCGCGGCTGCCCGGGTGCCGCAATGACGGCTCAATTGTCGTGCCAGTCAATCGTAATCAGGGTCCTGCGGCGGTTTCGATGCCGCACGTTTCTCGAGCGTAGTCGAGGGCTTTGTTCGCGAACGTGTCATTTCCAGTTTAAGACATCGAGTTCGCCGGGTGCGGGAGCCCAAGTGGCGCGTGAGGAATATTACGTTCCACATTTTTAAACAATTGGAATGAGGCGCGCGGCTTAATGAGTCTGCCGAGATTATACGTGGAAGCGCCGGGGAAGGTGGAGTCCGGTTTATTTTGCAGTCGCAGAAATGGAAGGCTTCCTAGTTCACTTTTGTTTTGGAAATTGAGTATGACTGCAGAAAAAATGAGGAAAGTTCCGTCATTGTTTGGTGGTTAACAACGCTTGGAGTACCTTAATCTTTCAGACACTGAAAAGAAAATATTAAATTTTTGTGATCGAAAGGACTGTAGAATATATTTGTCATCTGTAACACGGATTTTATCACTTGATTTTAAAGCATTTGTGAGAATGTTGCAAACATTTTAATTGTATTTGAATTAGGGTTCCGGATTACTTTTAGACCTTATGGATCAGGATGATAAGATAAATCATCGTTTTAATTTGACTAAAACAACTTTAAAGTATGATCGGTTAAATAAAAAAAAGTTTTTAGAAAGCTAAATATCAAATTGTAGTTAAAAGTCTTATCGTCAGCAAAAATCTCTAATCGATGCTTTAGTAATGGTAACAGGTAATCCTATCCTGTTAAACACCATTTAAAATTGCTTTGCAGCAATTTCTAAAGGATGTTTCATGGATCTTTAGTATGGAATTTCTCAATGCGGAAAAATGATCCGTAATCGTTATACGTTTTCCTGGCACCGTATCAAAAATTACAGCCAACGGATAGAAAGTTATATCCGACTGGAACTACATACGAATACTGCAACATGTCACGATACGGTTTTTTCTAAATCGGAAGAAGTCTGCGCCACATTGAAATGCACGTCAATAATTAATCCAACTTAGCGTCATGTTCTACAAATTATAACATTAACTATTTTGCAATCAACTCGCAATGTAAATTTTTACATAAATATTTATTCATGAACACTTTATTAACCCATTTAACAATAATAATAATAAATAATACAATAAATTTCCTTGCGAGCATTGCTACTTTTACTGCAATTATCTTTTCTCGGCACTCCCGTTGCTTGCTACAAATACTGCGGACATCATATTTCATCGATTTAATAAATCATACTCGACCGATTTAAGCCGATAACCCAACGAACGTTCCTTGCTGATTTGCAGTTTACATTGTCGAAGGCTCACATGCGTGTAATTGTGTGGAGGTAATTCCAGCGAGTCTCGACGGAACACACCCGTAGGGTGAATATTGCAACACCTTCGTATTCACATAGCACATCACATATCTATGTATCAGCACCTCCGCCGGTAGCATCAGATCACCTCCAGAAATATACTATCTCAACGAAAATGTAACGTTTACCCAACCATTTTATTTAATGTTATACTATCAACCACGAGAATTGCACATTACACATTGTTACCACCACATTGCAATAATACATTACAATTTAATATCTTCAAGCGTATACACCTCAGATAAGCTTAGAAAAGATAAGTTTAGAAAGTGGACCCGATTCCGAAAAGTTCGCAGGGCAGTAAAAGGCGTCTTTGCATGTACATGCCACAAGTAGGAAATTTCTTCCTACACCTCCTTAATAGCGCATTATTACGGGATGGAGAGGCGTCTGTACCCTCATTGTTACAATCCGCGCAATGTTACTTACGCGATTGCGTGAGTGCTCCAGTACATAGGTGGGGAACTCAACTTTTTTTTTCCCGGACGTGATCCGGTAGCGGCGTGCATCTGGCGGATGAGAGGAACTGTTACAGTTAGGCGACCGTGGACGAGCTCCAAAGCGTGATAATAGAGTGAGACTAATACGAGCGAAAGCAACGCAGAATCTCGCGCGCCAGATTGAGGCGCGCGCTCGCATCCCCGCGAAATCGACAGTGAGCAATTACCGCTGATTATAATATCGGTGGTCGTTAATCCAACGAAACAGTGCTTAATGGAATGGAGATCGGACGGAAGTACCGCATCTTGGCACGATAACCTATGGATGTAGTTGGAGCTGTGGCCGTAGACAATGGTAACATCAACTTTCATGCCCATCATCTCATTCCCAGATTAATTTCAACCTAATTATGTTTTGTAGAGCATTAATGCCACGAATCGGACTTTTTTCGGACACCAGCAAGTTTAGAGACCATCTGGTTGACACCTATCTTGGGGGAATTTTTTATATTCCATAGGATCGATAGGATCGATTTTATTCGGCAAATTATATACAATTTTTAAGCTAAAAGAAAAAATTATGTAGAATAATTTCCCAAAATTTGATGGACTTTCACAGCACCGTTCCTTAGAATAATTATTGATGTTGCTTTTTGCTATGGGATACTTTGGTTCTTATGGAAACTTCGTACCTTATTTTGCAGAACCCTATTTTGGATGGCAACCAAGGTTTTGGAAATTATTTCTCGTGTTTTTTTCTTAAAGTGTACTGAATTTGAATCATTGGTCTTTCCGGTATCAGTATTTTGTTATTTAAAACTTCAGAATCTTAATTTTAGACAAATTGTGGCAGACACACATTGTTATAGGGCAAACATTATATAGTAATGTTCTATTTTTTAGAAAAATAAAAAATTTAGCTATTGAGCCCCCTTAAATATTGTGCACACCAACTGCACATTTTTCATGGACTTTTGATCTCTCAACGGTTTTCCCACAATGTAATGGTTTGTATAATATAAATGGTAGTTGTATTTGATATAATTGCATTACAAAGTAGAACCGTTTCATCGAAACAGTGATTTCACGTTGTATCACGTAAACGATCTATTTATAACGTTTGTAATGACCTGGTTTCGGTATCGAAAAGTGCGTCACAAAAAACAACGTGTTGAAGTGATAATACAGCAGGCATGTGGATCGAAGTGATTTGCAAAATCACATTCATCATGGTGCAACTTATTTTCCCCTCGTTTACATTATTATTCCCCGTAACGTATACACATTTGCGGATTCTTTCAATAATTTATGCTACATTTTTAGCGTTTCGTACACGCAACATTACTTTTGCCACTGACGAGCAATTTTCAGAAAATGTTAACGGCGCTGCAAAATGATGGAAAATAGCAATATATAGCAATTTCCGTTATTTTTGTATACGCGTATTTCCTGTTCATTATTAAAACTGCTGGGACAATTTATGACAAGCGATTTACCAAATATTCCCTAAGGACTGTGGGAAGACATTCTTTTTGAAGAACACGTGAAATGTTTCTGTATCTGGGAGGAAGCGATTTTATTACCAATTAATGCGCTTTATGCATCAGAAAAATTTATTAGAGCAGCAACATAGCAATCTAGTATATCGAAACTATACGCTAAAACGATGATATAAATTCTGCTATTTAGAGATTCCCGTAATACATTTTCTTTCCTAATTTCCTCGGAAACTATGTTAATACTCAACATCCCACAATGAAATTAATGATTCGCGACTCGAACCTCTACAATGTTACACCAGAAATGTGTTCAAATTTATTAGAACATATATTTTCAACTTGACACGGTAAGTAAATGATAATTAATTTATTACCGCGTTTATGTATTTCTTATTACGATTTCATTATAATTATTTTAATATAAATTACGTTATGATGACAGTTCCATTCAAAACCCCTATAGAACATAATGTTTTAAAAACGTGTTAAAAACGTTAGAATATGTAAACATTTTTACAAAGGGATTTGTAAAAACGATATTAAGTAATGGATAATATTTTCTAGTGAATTACAGAGTCAAGCGTCAACATTGATATTGTAATTCTTACTTATTTCATTAAGATTTCAGTAGATTTAAGTAGTCTTGTTAACATATCACTTTAGATAAGTATTGAAATTTAAGACAAGCCAGGATTTTACATAACAACTTATTTGTTTTGCAAATACGCATTAATGCTAAATATCATTCTTAAATTGACACCCAGGAAGTATTGATTCTTAGTAAAATCTGACATTTCAAGGACATAGCAAGTATAATACCGTGACGATATCTATACTTTCTAGTGCATTATACATTCGGCTGTGCAGCCGTTACTTGCTTATTACGTGAGGATTTGGACCATGCCGATCCCTTTTGTCGTATCGAGGATGATCCGTTTTTCCTATAGTGTGAAATTTCACAAATCACGTTGATGTCCATCAGTTGGATAGTGTTATGAATCAGATAATATTTGCACGAATAAACTGGTCATGACAGCCACGGATAGACCTGCTAAATTCACAAGCCGAGTCAGGAAAAAACTGTGTTCAGAAAACTGTGTATGACTGACAAGACTAAGCGGTAAAAGTGACAGGATTGATCTGTGTTGAGCTGTCAGCGACAACCGAGTTTATGATTTTCTGTAATGACATGTGCTGTCATTATACTAATATGACATTCTGTAATGACATAGTAGTAAGCTATATCACATGACATGGTCTTGCGGTGTAGCCCAGCTTTTACTGGCTAACAGAATCACAAGACATTTTTTCCCTCTGCTCTTATATTACCCCTGATAGAACTAGATGTATATTATACATACATTAGACGGACATTCATACATAAAGTCAATATATACATATAATATAAGTATATTATACCGATATTAGATATATATACAATTTATGTTCTATCGGGGACAGAGTTGACAATAAAGCAAATTGAAGATGTTTTTATTGCCAAATAGTTGGAGCCAATTAATGTTAACACTTTAACTGCCCAATGCCACGAATCGCCACGAAATGCCGATGGTGGGGGTACAGCCTGCTTATGTGTTGACGCAGGAGTGGGGACACACGTCGACCGTTCAAATGTTAAGATGTTAAAATATCTTGTACTTTAATTGATGGTATAATATTATTAAGGGGTTACGCCACCCTAGAAAGTGAAAATAAATACTATGTTTAAGCATTTTTTGGGGAGGGTTAGCGATGGAAATTGGACACAAAATTTCTCTCAATTATTGACGATATATTCATTTATGATTACGAAATTTGTTGTCAAAAAAAAAAAAGCAAAATAGGTCTTTCAAATTG
>JABFPB010001376.1:0-25709 GCA_022817645.1 Ceratoteleas bidentatus | reverse complement strand
TTTTTCCAGTTGAAACTCTGGGGCCAGAATTGATCAAATCTGGATCTTCTATAAATGTCCACGAAATGGACCCAGATTGGAGCAAATATGGGGTATAAAACGGATTTGAACTAGGGGCAGCTCCTGGGGCTAGATTATACCAAATCTGGACTTATTTGGTTCAATGGGAAAAGTGTGGGCCATATATGGATCATATATGGATCATATATGGGTCATATATATGCATCATATATGGATCCATATATACATCCATATATGGGTCCTCAATATCGCATATGTCTCATATATATGTTTAGTTTTACCTGGGAGATTCACTCCTCGGTCTGCAGGTCAACATAATAAAACTGGAAAATGCGAAATCGGACAGGCCTGGTTATGGGTACATGCAAGTGTAACGTTATTCCTTGAATTTCTCGTAATGTTTAAAAAATTGGCGAATAGTTAGTCATGTGGGTGGATTTCACCCGAGAGAGGAAAATTGTTAATATATTACCAGCAATCGGTAAAGCAGTATTCTGTGTTAGTATTAATTTGTCATAATTTCTTTGTTGGTTTTCTAAATATTAGCAATTTTTTTCCCTCTTCGCGTGTTATTCACCCTTGTTGATATTCGATGAGGAATCCATCATTCAAAAGGTAATTAAACAATTCCGTGTTTTTTACATTTTACACTAAAATGATTGAAAGTAACGAACTGAGTTACCCTGTAAACATTTTTTGATTAAAGTGAATTCAAAAAAATTGAAATTTTCATCTTTTCTGAATGCATCTGAATCGACAATCTGTATTCCGTACACATAATTCAATGTACTATTTTAAAGTAAGAAAACGATATACGAGTTCAATTGCTACGTTTTTTCACTTCAGTGAAAAAACGTAAATATTAATATACTAATTAACAATAAAATTGCACAATATCAATTCCGTTAATGCAATAAAACTTAACCTCAATGAAACGTAATTCATTGTGCTCTCTACAATTTGACTTAATTCACGAGGCTAAACTTCTGTTCCGTTTCCTGAATTGAATAACATATAAAACATTGAAAGTGAATTCCATACTTGGAATAAGTTTTAGCCCGTCAATTCTATTCCATTTCCAGAATTGAACTGAATAGAAAACATTGAAATTGGATTCCATAATTCTCCTCAACTTTCTCTTGGAATAGAAGTCGACTGGACAGAATTGACATTTCAAATGTTGTATTCCAATTGTTTAGATTGTAAATTGAGAATTGTACAATCCTATTCTCCCGAATTCTCTTTAATCAAAAACTTTTTACAGGATAATTTTTACATGATTTTGAAAATATATCCGCAAGACAAAAACCAATAGTGAAAAAGGAATGAAAGCAAAGATAGTCGCGATCATTTTATAAGAAATTATTAGTTTTATGTTTTATTCAAAATTAGAGAATTAAATTTGGACCACAATCATCGATTGTGCAGTACAATAAAAAGAAGAATTCTCTTTGACGAAATATTACTTCCTCAAAGCCTATAAAAATCTATAAAAGCTATTCTCTACATCACATATTTTTGCATCTATATCACGTTTTTCAATATCACACCGAATAATATCAAAGAATAGTATATCACAAACGTGAAAATCACAAACTGGAAAAAAATCTTAGTTCCCAGACTCTGAAACTACGCTGGAAGGATACTGTCATTGAAAAGACTGAAAAAAACTGTCCCCACGGAAAAACGTTTTGAGGCCGAAATGTTCCGAGACAAGATAGCATTATACGTTATGTCCACGATACAGAAGAGCTTCGAGGAAATGTCTCGTATACGAAATATCCGTATTAGTATTGTTTAAGCCATATTGTGATAAGGCAAACATGTACTAATAACGAACTTGCTTAGTTTTGTTATCCTGTAGATGAAGCAAATTTTACGAAATGCAGATTTTAATGCAAAATTTTATTTTGCAGATGCTATGCAGCATCTGAAAAATAATAAAACTAAACGAGTTTTCAGTTTCACTGGGAAAAAAATTTTTACGTTAATCATATGCATTAGGATACAAATTACACAAACTCAGTTTTCAATTGCAATCATCAAAGTAAATCATCTTAGGCAAAACTGAACATAAATGGCGCACATATGGCGCAAATATATTACTTTCAACATATATGTGGCATATATGTGGCATATATGTTGCATATATGTTAAAAGAGACATATATGTTACATGCATGAAGCATATATGTAGAATATACTATTTATGCAGAATGTATGCAGCATATGTGCCTTGCTGTATGTATTTTTTAAAACTTCTGTAACATTTTTTAAATATTATTTGCTGATAGGGATATGACGCGTGATATCGGTAATGCGTAACATAAAAATCTGTGATATTGGTGAAATGTTATATTCAAGACAATGCTGTTTGTGATATAACTGCATGTGATATTCTCGTTTCTGATATATACATATGTACCTAATCTTTTAGTTAGCAAACCCTTTTTCGTAATTTCACAAATTACTGCACTTTGATTAAAACTTCATTAACCACTGATATTCCACCTCCATACCCTCAACTTGCCTCAAACAAGTATCTCAGAAAAACATTTCTCGTTACAAAAACTTGTATACAAATGAGAGTATCAGGGTTACTTTCTTTCCACTTAATCGTCCCAGGAGCTAATCATTTCCTCTCTTTCCATTGCCCCTTAATAACTTTCGCAGGTCCTCTAACGATTTAAATGCAAAATGCTTTGGCTGCGTTAAATTATTAACTTCCTCGTCGTTAACTTTGCAATTATTTGAAAACTGCACATTTTTTATCATTAATACCTAAATAACAAGGTTTACAAACTTTAAATGCTCTTTTTTCTAGGTAAAAATTACCATTGATGGCATATATATCGGTCATATTATGTCCACATATATATAATTTGTATACAGCATAATGTATGGTAAATAAAAGCGTACCATATCAACATAAAACTGACATACAAAATTTGTCAAATATATCACACACATGGCATAAATGTGACAACATATGGCACAAAACCAACTCATAAAGATGTGACATATGTTGTCACATTATAATTTCAATATAATTTCTGCCTGAAAAATTTGAAATAAATTCACATGTTAAATTTGTTAAATTTCATTATCATTTAACGTTTCTTTTTCAATTATATTTTAATCAGTAGTAGCTCGATTTATGATAGTTCCTGCTTAACAATTCATTTTGAAGGGCAAAAAACGGAATTGGTTAATTACCTCAATCAATCGAGTTCGGATTCGAACAAAACCGCGGCCAAACCGACACGCAAAAGCGCTATCGAAAATTGAAACCTCGGGAAAAAAGCGTAACCGAGAAGGCGCCGAAATTCGAATGGGGCGCGCTCGATTCGGGCGTTTGTACATAAGCACAAGTGCGGCGCATTATCGAGCGCCGAATGTAGGAGAGATACTGTTCGTTCGATACGGTGTATTAATTACAGTGTTTTTACGCAAAAGTGTACTCGTATTCCGTGGGTGAATGTGCGTTTGATTACAGTCAGACTGATTTTGTCTGATCGAATGATAACTGCAGTGAAATGAGCATTCTATTAATGTTTGCTTTAATTAGAGTAAAAAAAGCCATACCTAGAGGTAATTGTGATGCTTTCGGATCGTTATGTAAAATTACAAAATCGTGCACATTCATAACATTTCCTGAAATTTCTGGATTTTCCGGGATTTTTGGGAAATTTCATGACGTTTCATGATTTTACGTAAAGTTTCACAATTTTCCATAAAATTTAATGAATTTTTTCTGAAAATTCATTAAATTTTTCTGAAAAAGTTTTATGAATAATACTTCTTTTTTTATGAATAAATTTGATGTAGTAAATTGGAGTCATAATATTTTTAAGCAATCCGAAAAGCAATCTCGTTTACTAAAACGGTATGGTAATTTTTACTCTAATTCTAGGAAATGTATTACAATAATTTTCGGCATGTCGTTCGTCATTTTCCTTCCCGACCGAATCGTTCATCATACTGCGTGCGATGATAATTTCCAATTCATTTCGACGATGCAATTTGGCTCGGCGAAAATGAGCCTCCCGTTGCCAATATATGCTTTTTTGCATCATGCGAGCGAAAAGCCATTCGATTCATATGGGGATGATTTATGGTGAAATATATAGGGTATTATGGTGGCCCCGAGAGGCTCATGTTTGCCAGACATTTGGAGGTTGTAAATAAATATTTTTAAGTGAGTCGTGCACTGAGAAAACTATATGTGCATTGACGATCTCAAAACAGCTATTTGGAAAGGACAAAAGAGAGATTTCGAGATTTCAACATTTCTTATTTGTTCATTGATCAGTAGATATTTTGTAGCGTCTCATTAATTTCAATCAAATTTTAAATCCTAATTAAAAAGTAATCTCGCCAAAATGTAATTCTATGAAAATGTAAGAAAAATCGCAAAAATGTATTTTGCAGGCTTTCGCAGATTTCAATTCTGCGAAATTACATTTTCGGACTTTTTCAGCAATTGGCAGACTGTTGCAAATTTTCAACTTTTCACAAAACCGCCCTTTTAAGATTTGAAAGTCTGTAAAATCTGCAAAATACATTTGAAGACTTTCCAGCATTTGTCTGCAAGTCTACAGTCCTAATTTCAACACTGTTTTAGAGTTTTTTCAGAATTCTGTAGATTTTTACACAGTTTTTCAGAGATTACCAGATGTTTACAAATTTGTTCAAAGGAATTTACCGATTTTGTTCTAACCAATAGAATATCTTTACAATTTAAGGCTATCCAAATTACCTACAGAGCCATCTAGTTTTCTCAGTATGGTTCCTCAAGCAATACATTGCAATTGTTACTATGGTATTAAGTTAGCGATCAATTAACGGTGGAGAAGTAATGTTTAGTACCGCTGTCACTGCCCTGTAAGAAGGCCACTCTCAAGTTGTAATTTGAAGTCGATACTTCTAGGTAGCGATCGAGGGAACTTATAAAAATTGCATGCTCAAATTCCAGGACGATATAATCGGCTATGCGAATTACACTCTATCCGTAAGTCAGCACAAAGTAAACGATAAAGTTTTTTAACGATTACCGAGAAAGCGGACAAGTTCGTAGGGAGAGATTTTCGAAACAGATCCAAACTGAGCGGAGCGTTTGTGAGCGAACTTGGGCATTTTAGTGCGAGGATTGTTGATGTTACGAGCAGTTATAATTTTTTATTCGGGAAGCTGGCCTTTCGATCGAAGATGTATTGTTTGCAATTGTCCCTTGAAAGTAATGAAAGACTTGAAGAAATCTGTAAAACTAGAACTAGATCTCAAGATCTGAAGGACTTGAAAGAAATTTGAAAATTTAACGTACAGAATTTTTATTCGGAATTCAGAATTGTTCAGAATTATTCAAAATAGTTCAGCATTCTCCAGAATTGTTCAGATTTGTTCAATAAAAATTCCCCAAAAAATATAATTTTCAATTCCTACCCTCATTAATCAGATACTTCCTACATAATCTTTGAAAAGTTTCGAAAACATTTCTCAAATCTTCTCTCAGTATTTCAGGCTCCTTCAAATTTTTCATTTCTCCAAGGGATAAATCGCGAATCGCGCAAGGACATACATAGATTGTATATATTTAAGGACAAGTACGTCGACACTTACTGTAATATCAAAATCTTTTTGTAACGCGCTGCGAGACGGCCACTTGGGCCACTTGCCCGCGAATCGAAGTTGTATATGAATTCGGGTATGAATAATGCATCGCGCCATTCGGTAAAGTAGACGGGCAAAAATGGTTTCGGAAATTCATACGTCGACGTGTACAGTCGTACGTGGAAATATTTGTTGTTTCCCGGGAGCGGCAGGATTATCTGTAAGCGAGGGTAATTATATGGAAAGGGATTTTCGTGCAATCTATTCCACTGTACGCCCTGTCCGACTTGGCGAAATCGCGTTAAAGGCCGCCACGAAATCCGCAGATTTCGATTTTTGCGTCATTCGGTCGACGTGATAAATATGAAGTGGTCGTGAGAAAAATAAATATGGTTGCAGCGAACTAAAAAATATTCGAGGGACGCCTCGGATTTGAGTGCTGAATCCGGACTGAAGAAGTCATTCAAAAAGGATTTGAAACGAATTTGCAAGAGTATTTTAAAGGGATCAGTCTCCTGGAAAATCCGGAAAAGTGAAGGAGAATTCCAGAGATTAAAAAGTCCGTCATTTTTTCGATCGAATATAATGTTGAAAAAGTGGGAAACTCAGGGAAATTGGTTTTGGATACGTTTCAGAACGTTCGTTTGGACGAATGTAAATATTGGTTCGTAAAGTAGTTAGAATACTAAACGAAAGTTACCGAAATACCTTAATGGTACGAGCTTCTGCCACGAAATTCAACATAGCTACAATTTCGAAACCAATATAAGGATAACAAGATAGACCAATAAAGAAGAATTCGTAATGGCATTAAGGAACCGACTTCTAAAAGTGGCGTTTTGTAGACATTTTATAGCAAATTTGTATTTTGAACAAGTCCGCACAAAATAGAATAATATAGGCTAGAACTCTCATAGGCCACTTGCGAACTGACCAGTTCATTAAAAAGTCACCTTCCATCCCCCAAAAATAGGTCAACCAATAAGAATTCCAACCACCAGCCTTTTCTTTTCCAGCAATTTAACTCTACAAATGTCTAAAAACCATTGAGAAACTCAAAAAATTAATTAATTATTTTTAATTAATTATTTAAACAAATTTGGATATTTTTATGAAATAGATTCTAACCGAGAAACAATACCATTGTCACTAACAATTGTTTTTAGTGCATCACACCGTCTTCCATGTTCATTACTGGCAAGTCGGACGGGGCTCTAAATCCCACCTCGCACATATATATACAACTTCCGTTTTGCCAAGCCGAAGAAACATTTGTAAGCTTTATAAGAAACCGGTAGCCGGACCCAAAGAAACATACATTTTTGAAGCGAACCCGAAGAGCGAATGATCGATGTCGCGCACCGCCGATTGGTGCGACTGTTTTGTAAATACGTGTAATGCTGAGCGAATATCAAATTGGGGGCTTGCAATTGACGCTTGATTAATGACGAGATCGTTTGTTGTCGACACCTGTTTCGAATATTTTTGATCCTTTCCAGTTATAGCGATAAACGAAGATCGTTCAATAAAAACCTGATCTTTTGTACCCAGTGCTTCCATCTCCAGGGGTAGGGTAGAAATGCACCTTGTCCCATAGTTGTTCCTGTTTTATTACCTGAAATAATTTTACAAACGCTATCTACCTCGTACTTATAAATTAGTCACGTGCGACGCTCGCGACGCCATCGTGGCAGTGCTGAAACAAACTTGTACTATGTCACAAGGTCGCGAATCGGTCCATAAATTACGAAGTCTTTACAACTCTTATGTGTACAAAAATATCGGGGATAAAGTAATACTACGGCCTACGCGTAACTGCTTTTTGTTATTCAGTTATTAACACGCGACAATGGTACTAAAGTCGAGTTTCAACCGTATCTGAGGACCACTTCCATGGTCCCTATTGGTCATCCAGCAGGGAGATTGGTCTCCTGAGGAAGACCACAGATACAGTGAAACTTGGGGTTTAGTAGGATTAGCAGCGTTCGAATAGTTTTATTTTACGACGTCGATATGCACATGGATGTCCAGGGATTTCTTCGAATCCAAGGACCTCCGATTTTTGGGAGACTCCACGATGTCCAGATCAAAAGACCTTGGCTCAGTCACCCTCTTCTGGAAGAACAGCTCCCAGACGTTTTGCTTTTTCGTCACGTTGAAGACACCGTTTTCGTTACCGTTGACGATAATATACTCTGCGACAACGCTCTGGAAGGAATCGTAAATTTTTTTTTCGAAGGTGATCGTAAGTTCGAAGACTGAGCAGTTAGGAATTTGTAAAAAGTCTCATTCAAGATCAGTATGGACTTCCTCACCTTTATACAAGGCTGTAGCCTGACGATACGTCTCTTGTGGGCAGTTTGCAAGGTGTTTATCGTCAAATTGTAATTGCCCTTCCCACCCTCCAAGTCGAAAACTTCGGTAGCGTTGGTCGTTCGCTTGCCTCGGTTTTTCCTCTGCTTCTTTCGACTGAACTTGACTGGCTTGGCAACTCGTCGCTCCTCCTCGGAATCGTCCTCATCCTCCTCCTCCTTTTCATCGCCGTTCACCTGAATCCAAACCCAAAGTGACCACCCAGAAACCACGACCACTGAAAGAACTTGCAGTTCTTTCCCTTTACCTTGCACGAGAAACAGCCCTCGGTGGCGATGATCTTGTCATCGCTGGGGGCGTTGGAATGGTATCCATCGCGATCGATGGCGTACGTTGGAACGTTCCCAATTTCCTCGCCATAATTCTGCTGAACAACGGGAGTTATGGTCGACAGACAGTGGCCCTGCAAAAATGTTAATGCGTTTAGAATGACGCCGGGCGAATGAAATCATCGTTTGGCGTGAGTTACGACGGACCTGTCCTATGCGTCGGTAACCGGTCGGACATCCGCATATGAATCCGCCGGGTCCGATTGGCGTGCATCCAAATGCACAAGGGCTGCCCAAACACGCCGAGCTTATCTGTAAACAAGGTTGTACGGTTAAGCATCCTTCGGAAATCGTTAAATGGGATATGAGAGAGGATGGTTACTTGAACGCAGATTTGGAGGTTTTCGTCGAATCTGTAACCATCTGGACAGCCACATTTGTAACTTCCTGGGGTGTTGATGCAGGGGGATTCACCGCAGGGAGAGTTGTTGCATTCGTTATCGTCGATGCACTGGTTGTAGTAGAGGTGTTGGATGTAGCCTTCTGGACATCCACATCGGAAAGTCCCCATCAAGTTCTGAAAGACAGCTAGTGTTAGTTTGGTTTTAAGACCATCTTAGAATTTCATTATGGTACTTTCAGAAAGTCGCATCTTCTAGATGCCTAGATAGGAACCAGAATCATATAGATGCCTAGACAGGGTATAGGATAGATGTCCAGATAGGGATCAGAAACATCTAGACGCCTAGATAGGGATCAGGATCATTTAGATGTCAAGGTAAGAATCAGGATCATGTAGATACCCAGATAGGAACCAGGATCATAACATGTCCATCTTAGACTATCTGGGACCCTAACTAGACACATTTGATGGCTTCCATCCAAATTTTCACCTGACAGCCATGTTCACAGGAAGAATCATCTGTGCATTCGTTTTGGTCAATGCAGAATTTGCCTGACTCGTCGAGCTTAAAACCTCTAGGACAGATGCATTTGAAACTGCCGAGGGTGTTGATGCAGGTTCCAGGTTTTGGACAACATCCGTCCAGTTCGCATTCGTTGATGTCTGAAAATGATAAGAAACATAGTTGAACACTTTAAGAACAACTTTCTCAAGAGAAGAAAGTCTCTCTTGAGTCAAGAAAATTTGTCTTGGATTGAGAGAGATTTTCTTGGCTCAAGACAGTTGTTCTTAAAGTGAAGGACCATCAAATGGATTCAAGTAAAAGATTTCTCAGCCAACTAACCATGACAAGCATCTCCATGTTGAGTGAAACCTTCACGACACTCGCAGGTGTAGCTTCCCAAATTATTAATACAAGTGTGTTGGCACAGGTGATTGCCAGTGGTACATTCGTCTAAGTCTCTGCAGGTAACACCATCCGGATTCAAGACATAGCCAATCGGACAGGAGCACATGTAGCTCCCTTCTGTATTTTGACAGTTGTATTCGCAGGGTTTGGTACTAGACTCACATTCGTTGACATCTAAAAGATACCTTTGTAAAGTTTCTCCATTAAACAAAGAGGTTTCCGTAGGCAGTGAATACCTACCAACACAGACGATTCCAGTTTTATCAGCTTTGTATCCCTTGTTGCATATACACCGATAAGATCCCAGGGTGTTGACGCACATTCCATTTATACATAAGTCTGGAATGGTGTTGCATTCGTCGATATCTGTTTGGGATCAAAGAACACCAGTTGTTACTTTCATCGCATTTCGAACAAGTTTCATAAAAGTATATAGCCGTACCTTGTCCATTAACCGAGAAACCTTTGTCCAAGCAAAGTTCCTTATAAGGCTCGGAATCTTTGGCTGGACAAACTTCGCATCTGGGTCCCCAAGCAGTTCCCATAGTACAACAACAATCAGCTTTCGTAACAGTTCGCAGCTCAGATGTTCTTGCTGTACAGCGGCCACTGATAGTTTGGAGGAAGCAGTATCCAACTCGACGATCTTGAACGAAATAATCGTGTCAGTTTCACCGAATCTAAAACTCAGTAACCACTGATCCAACCTTGCCACTTACCAATGCAAGACTTCCCATCCTCACTTGCTTCAAACCCATCATAGCATCTACACTGATAGCTACCATCTAAATTGATACACCTTCCATGGCGACAAAGACCGGAGTTCAAAGAACACTCATCAATATCTTTACAATCGTCCCCAGTGCCTATCTGCTGATACCCAGGAGGACAAATGCACATGAATGAACCGATCAAATTCTTACATTGGAACTTGCAGTTGTTCGATGGATAGGCACATTCGTCAACATCTACGAATCAAAATGTAACTCTGAAATAACTATGATCTCCCGAGGAAAAGTTGTAGTATGTTCTGCAAAACCTACCAATGCAATGCCTTCCATCAGGTGCCAGAATGTATCCATAGGGACACAGGCACTTAAAGGAACCAGGAATGTTGTGACACCTGAAGGCACACTGGTTACCCATCTCCAAACACTCATTCACGTCCTCGCACACCTGGTTGACTCCAGGAGCGAATCCCTCGTTGCAGAAGCATTCGAAGCCACCTTTCAAGTTGGTGCAAGTACCATTACCACATATGTTAGGGTTTATGATACACTCGTTTTGGTCAATGCACCTGGTTCCAGAACTGTCCAGCACATATCCCGAAGGACATTCGCAACGGAAGGAACCGTCGGTGTTAATACAGTCTCCCCCGGCACATACATTGGTCATGAAGAGGCATTCGTTGAGATCTACTCCAGTATCGTCACGACCTATTCCTTCTGGACAGAGCTTCTTAAATTGCTCTGGAAGCAAAATTCCCGTTGGTATGACCCCTTAATTAAGAAGAATCATTCGGTTTGGTTCTTACCACTTACCACTTCCTTCAGCTGGACACTTCTCGCAGAGTTTGCCCCAAGCTTTGCCCATAGTGCAGCAACAGTGTTTCCTAGACAAACCACCTATCCTTCCAGCACTACACCTACCGTACCTGTACTCATCGTAACAAGTGTCTTCCCTCACGTCAATACACTTCAGGACATTCAGTTTGTCACTTAGTTTAAAGCCAACTGGACACTCGCAAATCACCCCACCCTCTGTATTGATGCACTGACCATTCTCGCAGATACCTTCGCCTTCCACACACTCGTCCACGTCTGAAATCAAAGGTCACCACTTCGAAATTCGTTTAAAAAGATGGGATAACTCTGTAATGAATCAACATACCAACGCACTCCTTTTTCATGCGATCCAGTTCATACCCTGGAGGACAGGAACACATGTAGGATCCCATTAGGTTCTGGCACTTCCCTGGCGATGGACATAGACCTGCTATCTAAAGCAAAGATGTTTCGATTCGCGTCATCAATGGAAGAACAATGTCTTAATGTAAAATTACCTCACGGCACTCGTCGATGTCTCGGCAGTGTTGGCCATCCTGAGCCAGAACATAACCATCCGCACATTCGCAGTAAAAAGAGCCAATGGTGTTCCGGCACCTGCCATTGCGGCAGAGGAACGGCATCACCCGACACTCGTCCACATCTGAAAAGCATTATTTAATGGGATTCCAAGTATATCAGCCATCGAAGAAGATTTTTTCAGTGTTCTTACCAATACAGTCGTTGCTCAGACTCAGTTTGAACCCATCGTAGCATTCGCACTTATAAGACCCAAGGGTGTTGACACAGGTGCCGTTGTTGCAAACATTGGAATGCCTTTGACATTCGTCTATGTCGACACAGGCATCTCGGTTTCTGGTCAATGCAAAACCTGGATGGCAGACGCACTGGAAGCTACCCTGGAAGTTGTTGCAGACACCATTGGCACAGAGACCAGTTCTTTCGTAACACTCGTCGATGTCTATACAGTCGCGTTTGTTAGGATTGAGGATATAACCTGGGGGACAAACGCATTCGAAGTAGCCTTGTCTGTTGATGCACTGGGCGTTCCCAGAACAGGGACTGGGTATCTGTTGGCATTCGTTTTGGTCGATGCATTGGTGGGAGGCTTCATCGTAGATGTAACCCATGTCGCACCGACATTCGAAACTCCCTGGGGTGTTCATGCAGCGACCATGGGTACACATGGTTGGCATGAGAGAGCACTCGTCGATTTCCTCCGAATGATTCGTGATGGGGTTCATGATTTGCCCGGGAACCATGCCGCAAAGGATTTCGTGTTCACCTGTAAAAGTTAGGAGTTAGGAAGAAGTTAGGAAGAAAAGACTTCGATTTCAGTACTGAAGAATGGAACCTACGGCTTCTTTCCGACGGACACTTCTCGCAAGGACTTCCCCAGGCAGCCCCCATCGAGCAGCAACAAAGCATTTTTGTTTGCGCATGCATCATTGGGTCTAAACATTGACCTGATTGATAGCTCGTATAACAGATTTCCTTCCTCATGTCGATGCACTCTTCTGCAAACCAGGTGATGGTTCAGAGTTATAAGACAGAATGGAACTATGGACTCTATTTTATCATTCCACTTACTTCCTCCTGGCATAGTCATATAACCCTCCGGACACTCGCAGTGGTACTTCCCCTTGTCATTGACACACAAACCAACTCCGCAGATGTTTGGGTGTAAAGCGCATTCATTGATATCTGAAAATCAGCTTTGTTAAGTTGGGAAATCTCCTGGAATACTTACTCCATGCTCACCGATGCAGCTGATCTTATTCTCATCCAACGTAAACCCTTCGTTGCAAGAACACATGAAGCTTCCGAATGTATTGGTGCAGTGACCATTCAGGCAAATCGTTTCGTACAACTCGTCGCATTCGTTGATGTCTTCCAATATCACAGTCACCTGGTTGGGAGCGTATCCCAAACCACCTGGACAGAGGTCCTCGAATTCCTTCGTTCCCTGTTGAGGACAAGCCTCACAACTCGGCCCCCAGGCATTTCCAACACTGCAGCAACAAGTGGCTTTCGTTACCGAAGATAGAACGTCATGGAGGCATCGGGGTCTTCCGTCTGGGTAATAGTCTCCAGCAAAGCATAACGACTCTCTCCTGTCTAAGCGAAAACGAACCAACCTTTAGTACACTCAGCGTCAGTTGATACTGACACGTTTTTGACTCACCAATGCAGGCATTTCCAGCTTCCACCAGTTCATAGTCTGGAGGACACTGGCAGATGTACTTCCCCCGAGTATTGATGCAGGTTCCATACTGACAAGATTGAGGATTTTCGCATTCGTTAATATCCGTGCAATTTCCTCCAGATCCATCCAACTTGTAACCCTCGTTGCACTCACAACGAAACATGCCGAAAACGTTTTCGCACCTTCCGTACACACATAGGTTGCTGAACATTTCACATTCGTCTATATCCACGCAAGCTTGCTCGTTGTTCTCGTCGGGGTGGACAAACCCCATTTCGCACTCGCAGCGAAACGATCCAGGGTAGTTAAGACATTGACCATTTTCGCAAAGACTTGGGTCTTCGGCGCATTCATCTATGTCTTTGCAGGAGTATCCGTCTCCTCTGAATCCAGCATCACAGACACACTGGAAGATACAAATTTTACCAAACTTGTTTCCTAACATCGTTCTTGCAAGTTACGTCCGAGGAACTTACTCGGAAGGAACCTTCCGTGTTGATACATTGAGCATTGGAGTCACATCCTCCGTTGTTAGTCAGACACTCGTTAACGTCTCTACACTCCAAACCATTTCCCACAAAGCCTTCGTGGCAGGTACATTCGTAAGATCCAGGAGTATTCCGACACAAGGCAAATTCACTGCAAGAGTAAACGTTCAGCATACACTCGTCATCGTCCGTACAGCCAGGACCCAACTCTGGTTTCACAGAGTATCCTTCTTCGCAACGACACTCAAAGGATCCAATGGTATTCCTGCATTCTCCGAAGCCGCAGATTCTTGGACGAGTGATGCACTCGTCGATGTCTTTGGAACGTAGGGGGAACTATCGTTAGCTGACATGAAGATCTTCAGATATCTGATGACTGAGATAACTTACCTACACAGGTTCCACCTTCCTTGCTTATCAGAAGACCTTCTCTGCAGGTACAAGCATATCCTCCACGAATATTGGTGCACTCTCCACCGTTGCAAATCCTTGGGTTTTCTGTGCATTCATCCACATCCGAACAGGTACGACCGTCAGGATTAAGACCATATCCAGGCCTGGAAAGATCATTTAATATTTAGTAACCAAGCAAAGGTCAAGATTTTCAGGAGTTTCAAAAAAAGAACCACCTGCAAGTGCAATAAAAGCTTCCGGGGGTGTTAATGCAAGTGCCTTCGCAACCACCGTTGTTTTCGAAACACTCGTTGATATCTTCGCAGTGAGTTTTCGAGGAGGTTTGACGGAAACCTTCGTCGCAGATGCACTGATAGGTTCCCATCATATTCTCGCAGGCTCCATTAGAGCAAATACCGCTAGTCCTCGAACACTCATCGATATCTTTGCAGGACTCCTTGTCTGGTGCCAGCTCATGGCCTGGAGGACAATTGCAGTCGAAGCTTCCTTCGGTGTTTATGCAAGTTCCACCACGGCAAAGTCCTGGAGTTTCGTCACACTCGTTTATGTCTGTAATAGGAAGCGAATCGAATGGTTAATCCAAACCAGCCAAGCTGTATTGGCATTAGATTGCTGGGAGAGTAACAGACCCATGCACACTTTCATTATATCGCTGCTACGGTATCCAGGGTTGCAGTCGCACTCGAAATGGCCTGGCGTATTGCGACAAGTTCCATTGCCACACACCCCAAACAGGATCCCACATTCGTCGATGTCTAAAATAAAACGATTCTTGAAATTTAAATTCAAAGTTTTGAAAAAATTATAATCAGTTTGGGTCTCACCATTACATCCAAGGCCATTTTCATTCAGAGCATAGCCTTGGTTGCACTTGCAACTGTAACTCCCGAGAGTATTTTTACACCTTCCGTTCTTGCAAATCCCAGGAAACTCGACACACTCGTTGATGTCTTGCCTATCACCGAAACCAGGTCCTTTCGGACACAATTCAGCATGTGCTCGAGTTCCAGGTTTGGGACAAGACTCGCACTTCCCGTTACCCCAGGCTCGACCCACGGAACAACAGCATTTGCTTTTAGAGTATCTACCATCGATTGGGCTGGAGCAACGTCCATGTCTATATTCCATAAAGCAACTCTCCTCCCGAACATCAATACATGTGGTGTCTGGAAATTAATCTATGACAAAAACTGTTGCTATTGGATCTTAGGTGGATTGTATGTTCCACTTACGCGTGGGATCCAAGATTAGTCCTGGAGGACACTCGCAACGATAAGATCCGTCTGTATTAACACAAACTCCACCTTTGCATATACCAGCGTCCAACTCGCATTCATCTATGTCTACACATGACCTGCCATCTAACTTGGTGTATCCCTTGTTACATTCGCAAGTCGACCTGTCGCATACTTCGCAGGGACTACCCCAAGCCAGCCCAACGGAACAACAGCATTCCGATCTCAGAGCTAGTTTGGTCATACTGTTCTCACAGCGACCTTCGTGGACTTTACTCCAGCAGGACCCTCTTCTATTATCTATCAGGGATCCACTTAGTCAATAGAAAGAACACAAATTCTAGATAACTGAACCTGAAAATTGAAAACCTACCAATGCATATGTGACCAGTATTGTCCAACATAAAGTTAGACGCGCATTCACATTCGTAGGAACCAAAGGTGTTTATGCACACTCCATTTGTACAGACATCTTGTCCGGATTCTGCACATTCGTCCACGTCCTCACACATCTGAGTCTCGGTATTGTAGCTCGTTCCAGTAGGGCATACACACTGAAAGAGATGCATGTTAATACTGGAAAGGAACATTTTTTGGATCTCCTTCCAGTTTCAGTTAGACTACCTGAAAACTACCAGGAGTGTTCCTACACTGACCACCAGTGCAAAGCGACTCTTCCAAGTCACATTCGTTGATATCCGTACAAATCTTCCCAGTCGAATCTACTTCGAAACCATGGTCACAAATGCAACGATAAGTACCCATGAGATTGTCGCAACCACCGTTGACACAGATGTTCGGATTCTGGGCGCATTCGTTGATATCTGTAACATTCCATCTTCTATAGTAACATCAAATCGCAAGTCGAATCCAGGTCGGTTGTGAGATTTACCATCGCCATTGTATGTCATTCCAGCTCCATGGGGACACAGATAGTCGAATTCCGTTGATCCTGGTAAAGGACAAGGTTGGCAATTCGTGCCCCAGGCCATAGGTTTTCCCAAAATGACAGTACAGCAACAGCAACTAGACTTAGTTACAGCCGTTGAGGCAGGATTGGAACACTGACCATCCTTGTATTCAGAGTAACAGAGATCCCTCTTAGTATCTGGAAGAAAAAACTATCAATAGACGTACGTAAAAACGTTACTGGCTCTGGTAGTCATCAATACGAACCTAAGCAGGTTCTCCCATCTGGTCCCAGATAAAATCCTGCATTGCACTCACAGCGAAAGCTGCCGGGAACGTTGGTGCAACGACCTCCTTGGCAAGGCGAGCTTTGGCACTCGTCGATATCTTGAAGAGCAAACATTTCAATTTTTATTAATCATAACAACGCCATAAAAAGCACTAGCGTAATCAATTCCACGGCATACCTACGCAGTGACTGCGGTCAGTTCCCAGTCTGAATCCAGAATCGCAGACGCACTTAAAAGAACCTTCCATGTTGACGCATTTTCCGTTTTTACACATGCCACTAGTGGAACATTCATCCATGTCAACGCAGAACGTGTTGTCTCTGGAGGAAGTAAATCCTGGTTCACATAGGCAACGATAGGATCCTGGGGTGTTCTCGCATCGACCATTCAAACAGATTCGAGGATTCTCCGCACATTCGTCGATGTCTAAGCAATTAATACAACGGATTAGACATTATATAGTGAGACAGTTCTTCAAGATTTGGAGATACTAACCTATACAAGTATTTCTAAAAGGGGATAGGACGTAACCATCGTTGCATTTACACTGGAATGATCCGTTCATGTTGGTACACACTCCGTTAGCGCACATTCCGGTGTCCTGACACTCATCGTGATCTGTCGAAAATAAATCTTAGACGATCGACATCGACACTTTTAGAATGCAATTTTCAAAGAAGTTCACCTAATCACCTGTACAGTATTTCCCTTCTCCGGACACCACGAATCCAGGAGGGCAATGGCAGATGAAACTCCCGGGGACATTGCGACAAGTCCCACCCTGACAATAGTCCAATTTGCATTCGTCCACGTCTTCGCAACGACCGTTCCTTCTCTTTTCATACCCTGGATGACATCTGCACTCGTACCCTTCCCTCGTGTCTATGCACTGTCCATTGCCACAAATGTCTGGTCGTAAAGCACATTCGTCAATCACCAAATCTTGCGATTCGAAGCAAAGCCTTCGATGATCCTCTAAAACAAATATAGGGTGTAGATAGGTAATTCCTGAACCAATGAGATTTACTAGTTAAGAAATTTATCTTACCACTCCCTATAACTGGACAAACGTAACACTCATCACCCCAACCCCGACCCATGTTCTTTCCACAACAGCAGTCCTTCTTGCTCAATCGAACACCCAACTGGTTCTCGCATCGTTGGTTCGGACCGATCGACAGGTAACAGGCACCTTGCCTTCCATCTAAAATGGATATTTCATTAAGTAGGACCAGCTTCTAGTAAACCACTATCATCAATTTAAGTTTCGTCTCATTTTCCCTACCAATGCAGAACTTCCGATCCTGACTCTGAATGAATCCAGGGTTGCACAAACAGTAAAATCCTCTGTCAGTATTGACACACTGTCCATCAGCACATATACCATCCCGCAGACACTCGTTCTCATCCTCACAATTGTTGCTCTCCGGGTCCCTAGCCCTTCCTTCTCCACACTCACACGTAAACGACCCTGGAGTGTTCAGACACTTTCCACCCTTACACAAACCTGGTATAGCATCACACTCGTCGATATCTGGAAACGAGCAACCAAATTACAAATCTTCCCCATCTTCCCCACCATTCAGTACCTCAGGTCAGACATTCCCAACAACCCTACCTACGCATTCTCCCTTGTTAGTCTTCAAGTGACCAACATCACAGTCCAGCCTACTAGGACACCTTTCGCAGGGATGACCCCATCCCTTGCCAACTGTGGCGCAGCACAATTGTCGAGTGCATAACACGCCTTCCAGGCTCGCAGCACATAAGGAATTCTTCTTGATCTTCGTATAACACGGTCCCGTCCTGTAGTCCGTCTCGCACCTTCTCCCAGTGAAACCATAGACACAGGCGCAACGGTCGGGCCCGATGCACCTACCTTGGTTGAGGCACAGTTCCTTGCAGATCGCTGAGACAGAACCAACCAAGGATCACCAACCAGTTCCCTTATTTTTAGGAATTCCTCATCTATATTTGACTCACGTTCGCTGCAGAACTCTCCCTGGAATCCAGGTTTGCACTTGCACCTGCCATCGGCGTCACAGACCCCGTTGACACACCGGACCTTGCAACCATTGGAGTAATTCCTATGGTTGCTTCCTAGGTTGGTATAGCCATTGCTTCCTAGGTTGGTATAGCCAGTGCTTCCTAGGTTGGTATAGCCAGTGCTTCCTAGGTTGGTATAGCCAGTCCCATTCTCCACCAGCGACCCTAGAACGACCGACTTTTAGACATCTCTAAGGTCACATCCTAAGCCTATTGCGTTTTGCCTTTAGAATTAGAAAAGTTCTCTGACCAGCTGAACCAGACCCAGCCTAGTTGGCTACCAACCTTTCGACGGTAGGGCCTGGAGCTTCGGGTCACAAGATGGCGCCACCACTCCTCCCTCGCAGAGGCATATGTTCGGTCGAACGCACCTACCCTGGCCACACCGCCTCGTGCACACAGCTGCAACCAACCAGACCAGGAATTAGGGTCTGTTCCCTGATTTCCAGGGAACCTACGATTGGTTAGGTTCCCTAGCCTAACCAGTCTATTGTTCCCTACCCAACTGTACCCGAGTCAACACTGATTTCCTCAAAGTTGCCCCGGAGTTAATTCTGAGTGACTGCGGTTCCTCGGTCAAAAGTTGACTCGGAGGTAGCTTTGGGGAAAGCAATCTTGCCTGGGATCTTCCTCCCCAGATACTTACGAATCACGCACAGACCACTGTCCGCCTTCCTATTCCAGCCCGGACAACAAATGTTGTTGTTCCTCGATCGACAGACGTTCGGCCTGAAATGAAAACGACCCCGATGAAACAGACCCGGTCGGTTTATTCTCGGCCGCGGTTCCGGTTAATTTCCCAAAACGGTACCTGGACAGGCAGCCCCTTTCGACTCCAATCAGACCGAGAACGCTATTTTAACGTAGTACCCGGTGACGTCACGTGGCGCGCTTAATCTATTCCGACTAAGAGCACCGCGTAGACCAATCAAGTGGACGCGGATCGCGGGAGAAAAGGAGAAACGGCGATACGTCACCTCGAAACAAGGAGGCCATTCACTTCGAGCGCGGTAATTAGCGTCAGCTGCCGGCTAAGCGTGTATTGGTACGCGATATTGTGTGTCGCACTATGGTCGCACATTATGGGCGGCCAGAGATACGCATCTATCGGCACTTGCGCGAAGCGCGAAGGGCCGATCGCTTTCAAGTGGATATTTATATAAGTGCGAGTCGGGCCGGCGGTTTTTTTTTTTTTTTTTTGAACCATTGGCGCCTATGTCACAAGGCGTGACGTAGACGCGGGCCCAAGTAAGTTGACTTGGACGCGGCCTGTCTCGGCTCATTTGCCGCTAATTGACGGGTTGACGAATTCGAAATAGGCGAGTTTTTTTGGGCGGTGGGTGGCGGGAGATCAGGGAGTGCAACTGTAATTCTAAGATTCTTTGGTAGAAAAGCAATTGCGGGAATAAAATAAAATCGTATTTGGTTAAAAGGATTCCGTTTGTTGGAAAAGGATTCGTTTCAGGACGAAAGGATATTCTTTTTAGGTAGGAGACGGTTTGAATTGAAAAGAATATTTTTCTTGGTGTTAATAACTGTCCTGATGAAGACATTTTTTAACAAAATTTGCACTAGTTCTTAACAAGTACAAAAAATGTTTAAGTTGCTGAAACAATCTGAAAACCTCTGAAACGTTCTGAATGTGTTTCCAATTTTGATTGTGCATGTTTGAAAAAGTCTTAAAGTCTTAGAAAAGCCTTTGAAAATTTTCGATAATTCTTAAAAATCCCTGAAACTTTATGAATTTTTCTCCAATTTCGCGCATGTTTGAACAAGCTTTAAAATTGCTGAATATGTCTGAAAAAATTGAGGATTATCTAAAATTCTGAATTCTGAACAAAATTTACAACAGTTTTTGAAGAAGTCTGAAACTATCAAGGTCTGAGAAGCTTGCAATGTTTCTGCCACTTTCAGAACTTTTTATGAATGTTTTCTTTTGAGATGCAACAAATGTAGCTTCTTAAACTTAAGTGTCAGCTACATTCTAAGATGGCCAGAAGCTGACAGTAGCTTATTCTGTGTCGAGGTCAGGTTATAGTTCGTGTGGAGTCCATAAATTGCAGCAGATTAAAAAGGGAATGGGTTTGTTCCAATTTCTTATTTGAAAATTTGAGATTAATGATCTAAACGTTACCATCTTTATTAGAGAGAAAACTGATGCATTTTATCATTGTAAATCTTACTACACAAATTACCTATAGCAAATCTTATTCTCATATGTTCTATGAAAGATTTCAGTAACATTATCCTGAACATAAATCCTGCAATTATTAACTATATAAATTTACAAGAATATTACATGAATATTACATGAACAATTGATGTTAAGATATCAGGGTTCATTCATCTTTACAACTTGCTTCGCCACTTCAGACTTATCCAGATGTAACTGTCCGCATTTTATACCGATCAAGTTCTCCGTTGAAGCTTGATAACCGAATCTACTATCAGATTCTTTCCACTTTTTGTCGCGCTTCATTCAAACGTTTTTCTGCTCTTTTTAACGTCGTTTCACGTCTACAAGGGACGATAAGAGAAAAAGCATGAAGGTTCGCGTAGAGGTCATGTTCAGGGTTATATGAACCATGTAATGCTTGTTCCGTATCTCTAACTGCCGCAGATAAAGATTATTACACGATTTTCAAACAGAAGTACCTCTAACTTGTAACTTCATTGCAAAGTGTCTTCAATACTTTCGATCTAATCGATTGTGACATTTCTTAGAGAACACAATGGATTCTGTCATTTAATTCTAATACAAATCGTGTCAGATGAAAATATTTGAGAAAAAAGTTGATAAATCTACAGCGAATTCTGAACGATATTGAAAAATTGTTTCAGACTTTTTTAGACTGTTTCAGACTTCTCAGAACGTTTAGAATTAATTTTAATCAGAAACAAACAAGTGCCTTAATGTTTCTGATTTTTTCTAAAAACATGACTTGGAAAAAGACACATCAGGCCTTCTTAGAATATTTCAATAAATGTTTAAAACAAATAGCAACTTTCATTTTCCCTTTCCAAACGTTTACCCTTTGTTTCAGACACTATAAAAATCTCTGAAAAAATGTTTCAGCCTTTTCAGTCGGCCTCAAAATGTTTCACAATTATTTTAATTTCCCATTTTTCCAACTACCTTTCTAACTCCTTAACTCCTTAAATCTATCCAAAACTAACCCGATAGCGGTTCCCGGGCGATCGTCGTTTCTCACTCTCGGCTGATCTTGGACGCTGAAACTCGCCAGCGTGAGGCACAGCAGACCCACCGCGTACCCGTTCCTCGCAGTCGGCCACATTTTCCCGGAATCCTCAGCAAGCCTAGTGGCACAGGATCATTTTCTTCGCCTCCCACGCAACAAGTGCATTTTCCTCACGTCACACGCGGTCTATTTGCAAGTAACTTTCGGGAGATTCTGTTGTTCCGGAAGTGGCGCGGACGATACGGCCAGGGACTATCTTTTCTGGATGAATAAACTCGCCGCTTATCGCGTGTCCGATAAAAAACGAGGAGACCACTGCGAGATACAAAATGGCTCAGGACTCTGAATTCGCTTTCCAAAATCCGAAGTTCAAAAGCAAATTTGGAATTTCTGGCAAAATTGGGATAGACAATGGAACAACCCAAACAGACACACCTCTGAAACACGTAGATTCGACGTGGAATCTACGTCGAATCAACGTAAGAGTGTTCCTCCACGTAGAATCCACATGGATTCCATGTTCGATGTCTATTTGGGAATGTCAGTCAGTTCGTCTGAAACAGAGTCGATTTGAATCGGAGGTTTAGACGAATGGACTGAAATTTGGCTGAGTCCGATGGTTTTGAGGCGAAGTTGGACATTGAATAGAAGAGGAGATGAATGAGACTGGGGGATAAAGGAAATGAAATGGTGCCATTTACATAACGAGCTAAACATCTCCAATTGGGAATTGAAGTTGCCTCAAATTAGTGTTTGATCAATTAAACCGTAATTGGTGATAACTGGTTCTCCTCCCATTTGAAGCTATCAACGCTAATTATTCTGATGACTTCGTTTAGGAATTGGAATTTTGTGTCGCGCGATTGCTCAAGTCACGTAGTTGTCCAAACTGCGGCTTCACTTCACAACCTTTTTTGCAAAATTTCCAAAACTACTTTTGACTGTAGAAAGTGCAGTGTACATTCTAAGATTCGGAATGTTGTTTCGTAGAAAGTACAATCTTGATGGTAAAATTAGGATTTTGACTGCAAAACTTACAAATTTATTTATGAAACTTACAATATGAGTCGTCATATTTAGAATTTTTTTATAGAAATTCCTTTTTTCATTTTAAAAGTTTCAACCTTTATTATAACCGATCTCGATTATAGTAAATCTCGATCAAGATCGTGAAAATTACTATCCTGATATTAAACATTACGATTTCGATGGTAGTATTTACAAACGAAATTGTAAGTTTTAAAATCTTGATATTAAAAAACTACAATCTTGATTGTAAAAACTACCATCTTGATTGTAAAAACTACAATCTCGATTGTAAAATCTATTCTTTTGATTGTAAAAACTACAATCTTGATTTGAAAAAATTACAATCTTGATTGTAAAAACTACCATCTTGATTGTAAAAATTACAATCTTGATTGTAAAAACTACAATCTTGATTGTAAAAATTACCATCTAGATTATAAAAACTACAATCTTGATGGTAAAAGTTATAATCTTTATTGTAAAATAAAGATATTGCTTGTAAAATGTACAATATCAATTGTAAAATGTTCGACGTCGATTGTAAAAAATTACAATTTAGATTGTAAAAAATACACTCTTGCAGTCAAAAGTTTACCGTAAAAAGTGCAAACTCGAAAAAAAGTGCGGTTTGCATGAATTTCAAAATGCCGCGGTGTCCGGTAAACGAAACATGGCACTCGGTGAATGCGAGCTGCACTTTTTCGCAACTACATGTTCCGGATCTCGGGCTCGCTCGGCGAAGTCACGACGAAATTGGGCGCATCTCGCGCGATATGACGACGGTCGAGAAATAGGGCCGCGTCGGAGCTCGACGCGAGACTGCCGCGGAACAGACAGCTGAGCCACCCCGAAGCAAAAGTCTCCCCGCTCCGAGTGCGTCCAAGATCTATCCGGACGTACATCATCTCGCAGGACGTGAATCCATTTCCTCTCCATTTTTTCGTCCGCCGACTTATTTTAGCCAGCTGCCGCGCGAGGTCGCCGGAAAGAAAGCAACGAGACCATTGTCGCGCGAGTGAAGAGCGCTTCTGGGTTTTGACGAGGAATTCGCCGGGATTTCGCTGGTTTTGGCGAAGATGGTGATTTGGAGCGTTTAGCGATTTAGGGGACGTTTTGCGAATTGCGAATTTGTTGGAGTATGGATTGTGGGAATATATCTGTGGTTTTCACCAAAAGTGTTTTTGGTTTTCACCAAAATGGTGATTTTGGTGAAAACCAAAATCACCAAAAGTGACTTAAAAAACAGTAAGTCACTTTTTGGTGATTTTGAGATATTTGCGTTTAAAGTTTCAAAAGTAAACTTTTGCATTTTTATATCAATTTTCTTTATGTACATTGGATACCATTTCTAATGCAAAATAAAGGTAAAATATAATGTTTAAGTTACCAAAATCAAATTTAAGTTTTCCTATGTATTTTGAATGGGAACTTAACTGGTTATTCCTCAAAACGGGTGCACTTAATTGGTTTTTCCACATAAATGACACTGAACTGGTTATGTTTTATCAAAATTAAGCAAAATGTACATCAGATAATATCATTTCGATGTTCCCAAATGAAAATATACATAAAAATATATCAGTTTCCGCTTTTAATCAAATTTGTCAAAAAATGTGACTTAACTGCTTTTTCGTAAAAAACCACAGAATGTATGTTATTTTAACCCTATCAGTTTAAAAATCAGTTTAAAAATATTTTTAAAATATTTTTTAAATATTTTTAAAATATTATTTTAGTCGGACATATAATATTTCTAAAATATTTTTAAATATTTAAAAATATTTTAAAAATATTTTAAAATATTTTTCACTGATAGGGTTAAAATAAAAACATTTTCTTATTAATGGGAAAATAATAAAATGTAATTAATAAAATCAGATGGTGCCGCCAGAAGATTGAATACCTAAAATATATCGAAAATTGGACGTTTCATTTTTTATGAATGTTCTTGCAATGGTAAAATTCTGAAAAAATTATAAAATAATCCTTGCAAAAGCAGTTTTTTCAATTTTTTCAGATATCTACAACTGATACAGCATTTTTAAAAAACTCAATTTAAAGAATTAAATATTGACATTTAAATTTTGTATGAATGTTTTGAAAATTAAATTCTGAAAAAAATTTGGAATTTATTCAGGATGTGGATTTTGTTTTTTTTTGTAGTGTGATTTTTCTTAGTGATTTTTCTAAATTTGTTGAACAAATCGCGATTTGTCCAACAAAAATATAAATATGTTGAATGATACTATGCACATGAAACAATCTGAAAAAATAAAAACGCCGTTTTTACGAGGATTATTTTGTAATTTTTCGAGAATTTTATTACGAAAAGAATTTGTAGAAAAAAGTGGTATGTCCAATTTTCAGATTTTTAAAAATAGAGTTTTTTTGTTTTTAAAGATAGAGATGCTCTATAAGATTTCTACGAATATGTACTTTCCAAAAAACATGTTCTCCGGAAAAACGACTTAAGTGCCCTTAAGTTGTTATTGCACCCAGAGACGCAATTAAAATTACGACCGTTGCGTAATCGATAACGGGGATAATAAAAAAAATTTGTTTACACACGTAAACCATTTTTTCAGACTTGTTCTCGCCATTTTTAATCGTTTTGGCGCGAGATTTCAAACTATTTTAGCAAAAAATCTATTTTTAGCATACACTTTTAAAAATATTCTTTTTGGCTCAAAAGGATTCAGAACCAAAATGAATATCCTTTTAATCCGAAAGGAATTCCTTTTG
>JABFPB010001375.1:0-25700 GCA_022817645.1 Ceratoteleas bidentatus | reverse complement strand
ATTTGTGAAGTTAAAATACTTATGCGACATTTGAAAATGCTGTCATTGTCATGACTTGCCCTCTGATTTTTTTCATTTTTCGAAATGTATTAAATAGAGTTCCTTTAAAAAAACTTGTTGCATTAAGAAATTACTAATTATACATTTGTTCTAATTATCAGTAGTTATACATTTTAACTGAAACGTTGTAATATAATTATAAAGTATTTCTTACATTATCCAATTTTTAAAAATTGCTCCTAATATGGATAAATGCTTATAACTATTATCAAAGTGAAAGTAGTACAATTTTTCTAGAGTACAATAGAATGAATAATAATACAATTTTAATAAACTTGATTTATTGTGTTCATGTTATAAAACCTTAAACATTTATATGACCTTGAAAACCCTGGAATTTGAAAATGACTTAGTGCTGGAGACCCTGGTTACTACATATAATTTGGATAATCTTTTCTTGTTATATGAAAATGGTATATTTCATGAAAAATTAACTTTTTCAGTGTCTGTATGGATTGAGCAAAGTTAGTCATTTCCACAAAAACTAAAAGTCTGATTCTGCACCAAAGTGCGAAAAAAACCACTTTACGCCCAATATACTCTCACGAAAAAGTCCATTTTTTTGTACAGGATAGAAAAAAATCACGTAGAAAAAATAACTCCTATCCAATTTTAGTACGCAAGATATCGCGAGCAGATAACGCCCGAGGGTCACAGGGCTCCACTGGCTGACCTTCTGCGCGCCACCCGAAGTGTCAACACTCAAACGCCAGCCACGGACCTTCCCTCGAGTTGTTACTCGTCAGGTAATATCAACGTCCTCGAATCGATCTCTCGTGTTATTGCAAAAGTGATTTACTTTTCAAACTGTCCAAGTATTATTAATTCCCGTGGACCGTTTCTGTACTCTTTTTGTTCTCATCCAGCTGGATGTTTTCCTCGAATTTGTAAAGTTTTTTTGCGACAAGTCCAAGTGTGATTAGCCATTTAACTTGAAATGCACAAGTTCTTAGTGTAGTAGAAACCAGAGTAGTACTACTGTTTGTTTGATGAGGAATTGAATACTAACAGAGTGTGCGTGTTGCACAACAGGCCCTCCATCTAGGAACTCCGAGTCGCCTCTGATTCCGGGTCTGGTGGAAGTGCCTCGACCACCGAGTGATCTTTTACAAGGTTGGCTTGCACGACATGCACAATGTCCATGCAGCACCCTTTTCGTTCGCCATTGTCATGGTTGTTTATGTATCATTTTGTTTGCATAAGCAGATAATGTTCTCCAAACTAAACATCCACTTATCAATGTTTTATCGAGCAAATGCTTTTAGATGATAGATATAGATATAGTCGTTTCTGTTGCTCTTTAGTTGGAAGAGTGCATCCATTTGGCATGAGTCGAATTTGTTGATTTTATTAAGGTGATTCTTCTGTAACAATGAGATATTAAATTCTACAAATATTATTTCTGAAAAAAACTGCTTATGGTTTTTCAGATCACAATTATAATTAAAAGATGTAAAAATAAACTTCGAAATAATAAATGAAAAAGACACTAATTCCTATACTCCAAACTTGAAGAATCAACTTAATTCTATTGGTTATTCTATATTTTGCTGTTTCCTTTATCAAATATATGAATCTAAACAAATTCAGGCTAAAAAAGCAAGTTTATTTCATATATGTAAATAAATTATCTATTTATTATTGTAAAACTTATGGGATTGAATAATTTAAATTAGATACATTTGTACATGCAAATACTCTTGAAGGGTGACAGTTTATTTGGCCGATTTCATCAAATCAAACAACATCCAACACGAATGAACGTGTCGACGGTAAACACGAAAAACAGTAGCGCCCTGTAACGACCCTAATGTTCGTTGAGCAAATATTCATTTTCAACGCAGCCATAATATTCAGTACAACGCCGAAAATTTAATCCGCAACACAATGCCGCTTGAAACGAATGTTTGCCTAGTCCTTTAATGCATTCGCACGGGTATTAATTTACTACTAGCATTACTTTCAACTCACGTCCGTACTAAATTCACCAAATTAGTAATTATACGAAAGCAGAATTCAAATGTACACGCGCACGGTGAATTAATGACGAAAACTGGTTTTAACACTATTCGTGCAAATACACTGCGAAATAATTAACGGGGAAAGAATCGCATCGCAAATGTCTTCTTTCTTTCATACGGTACATGTATATTCGGCATAAATATGTATAAGAGTTGATTGATTACATTGATCATTTATTCAAAATTCTGGTAAAAGATAGGTCTCATTCAGCATTTTCATTTGGTAACTGAAGGAATGTAAAAAGTTTAGTTAGATCATAAATTATATAAATAATATTTTAGTTAGACCAAAAATAAACCAAAAATTGTATCACCAGTGGCTCAAAATAAGATAAAAATATTTCATGAGACTGAAAATATAGCTGATATGGGAATTTATTTGAAACCAAGAATTGTTTATCGATTTTTTGGGGAATGGTATACCTATCACTGATTATGTTAAAAATACACTTAAAATTCTCACAATATTGTACACATTTTAAAATATAATACAATTTTAACAAACATTTTTTTCGATAAATGAAAACAAAACTGGTTTTGACGATTTTTGTTTACTAGAAACAGGCATGAGTGATCGGAAAATTTTTGCAGCATATTAAAAACGTTTTTGTCTTGCAGGTGGAAGTCGGGGTTCGACTCCAGAGCAGGAAAGGGAAGGTCGCTTGGGCACATCTCCTCACATCAATAGGTTCCTTGCTCGAGAGCCTCCAGATGGTTGTGAAAAAGTCAATCTGAAATTCGTCGAGGATGCTAGGTATAAACATTTCAAGTACAACATTTTTTTCTACAAAGTTCGCTGATAATGTGTGGTAATTTACTGAAGCTTTTAGAGACAATAAATATCATATGAAAAATTGCATAATATAATTTTCTAAGAATTTCATAATATTCAATCTATTCAGCATCTGCAGTTTCGCTTCGTTTTCACATCTTAAATGTGTCATTTTTTATTAATCTTAAAATCCCTTAATAGATATATCCTTACATTTTTGTTTAAATGAACCCTTTATCTTCAATCATATATTTTATTGCAATGTGCTTTTTAAAATTGACCACGTTTAGAAAAGCGATTATTTAACCATAACATTTGTGAACTACACCCAGACATGCAATTATTGCCAACCAAGAATTCTCAGCATGTAACTATTGTCTCAAATACCGATAGAATTTATTTTTGTTAGGCTGCGGATTGTATGCAAATCTATATTTTTTAATTAAACAAAGTACATGGTTTAATATATTACAGATATTTACTATTTTCATTAGAAATATGGACAGCAATTTTTTTCACACAAATCTGCATATTTTCGTACATCATTAAAAATCACTTTCCGACTAAAAAACAACATGTCACATATGAATGAATTCTCATATGTGACATGTGAAGTAGACGTGTTTTCTCACATGAGATCTCATATGATTTCTCTTTTGGGATCTCAATTGATTTCTCATTAAGATCTCAAGCGATTACCCACACGGAAAATGTAGTGGGCACACTCCGAGCCCCATTGGGCTCACTGCGAGCCTCAGTGGGCGCACTGCGCGCCCACACATTTTCCGTGCATTTGAGAAATCATGTCAATTTGTTATGAGAACTCATGAGATTTTTTCATAGGGTTTCAACGAAATCTGGACTTCTTGCTTAAATTTTTTACTATCTCTGAAACAGCCGATTATATTTTTTGGATATTCTTGCATAGTTTTGCATATTCTAACTTTCAATGAAACCTGAACTTCTTCCTACTTAAAATAAAAAAGTTGCATATTCCCCTCAGTCTAATTATTTGTACTCCCCTAAAAGTGAACTACATTTATCACATTTACAAACAACAACCATCCTCACTGAAAGAAAAACTAATATCTTGTCCCAAAATTAGCAGACGGCCAATGGTGGACTTGGAGAAGTTGGACTACTGTCCGAAGCCATGCGTAGCATTCCAGTTGAAGCCGAGTTTAGGGTCCGCGTTCCTGCCGCTGCAGCAGCCGACGTCGTCGCCCTCGTCGCACACGACGCCAACTACTCCCCCACCGAATCCATAGTCTCAAGCATCTCCACGTTACGCCGCGTACACCCACTCAACCGACCACCCCCAACCGACACGTATACGTTCGTGTATATGTGTATGCCTGTGCCGCGCGGCAACTGTATATACATACACGCGTGTACACCCGCACACACACGGTCACAAACGAGGACGCAGATCCCGCGCGACGCGGCTGATCGATCGCAGGATTGCGGAAGCGCGCGGATTAGTTGTCGGGGATCGGCGCAGAGGTCGCGATTGGTTGATTGAATTTCACTTTCCGCCAAGCTCAACGACACGGCCGCTGTGTTGACGCGTCGTTCCGATTGGTTTGTCTCACTTTTGGCGAACACTGTACATATACAAAGGAGCCGCCGCGACCGTTGTATAATCACGGGAGAGATAGAAAACTGGGAGGAGGAACACTGTATTGCACGCGGACGGACTTTCGGGAAGCAAACAATAAAGTATGAACAATAATTTGTGATAAGCCGAGATTTCGAGGACAAGCGGCAGCGTTTCGAGTGGCGACGAAATTGTGTTCTTACGAATTAAACGGGAGGAGGGAAATTTGGGTCTGCGTGGGATCGATCCCGTTTGAGGAGAGAGAAGAGGAGGAGCTGCATTGAGGAAAATGTTTTATTCTGTTCCTAGGTTTAGAGTAGATTTTACGGTATGGCGATCGGAATGAGCGATTTGCGTTTGCAATTGGTTGATGTACATTCAAGAAGATTCATGTTCATCCCTTTTTTGCAATTTTTGCAAGTATGAAGGGAAAATAGGGAATTCTCTGAATAACGGAAATCGTCCTATTTACAAGTCGTGGTATCAGGATCGACTTATGCAAAGCATTCGGACACAAAGTTGTCTTTCTTCCGTTTACCACTATCATTGGGTACCAAAGTCCACTATGAAGATTGTAATCGGTCACTGCTTAATTTCGACTTCGCGTATTTACCGTCTCGCTTTTAAGCATTTCCAATTTCTCTCTAATCGGTACAGTAATAAGTTGGTTTCAGAGATTACTACCATGTCAAATTTAGTTTTTTTTGAGGAACAGTTCTAATTTTATATTTCAACTGATTACTCTAAGCAACATAAAATAATGCAACATCTGGCTAGGTGAGCCATCAGGCTTCTATTTTTACCCAGACCACTCTTAGGGTATGTACGCGTTTAGAATTGAACATCTAAAATATGCGGGTAGCCTGTCTGATGGATCAGGATTTGCATAAAAGCTATTACTTTCGTCAATGAATCCGTAACATGTGTTAGCGTCAATGATTGTAACCGGATCAAAATCCAGATCTGAAAATGCACCTACAGTTCCCATCTTTTATGGTAGTAAAAAAGCTTCTCTGGATATAACGTAAGATGTGTTCATAGAATAGTATGCACACTGAGAAAACTATTTCGTAAACGCTGCGAAAACTTTTACGAGATATATCGTAGAAAAATACGAACTCTTTGTACCTTTTATGATATACCTCATAAAGTATATCATAAAGTACGCATTTTTCTTAGCTTTTACGAATTACTCAGTGTAATCTCCACTTCTCTTGTATCTTGAGTTTCTTCAATAGTTCTACAGAATCGAACTAATGAGAAATTAATCAATATACTACATAGAATCGTCAGTAGCTCTCCAGTGGAGGATAGCTCAAATCCCTAACTGTAGTTCAAATCTCTTGAAAAAAACTTGTCCCAGATAAAATAAAATAATGAATCCATGAAAATTTACCATACCAATGGTAAATTTTCAGTTCATCGAAGTTAATTTGCAGTACATCACGATTATTACATGTATATGGTATCGTAAAATTTACTGTCAATCTAGGATGTCTGAATACAACATTTTAGTCAGTGCGAAAGCGAAAGCGCGCGCGGGCGAGAATTTAGTTTTTTATGCGGGAGGAGGGGCGCGATCGCGGGGGGTTTATCTGTGCCTAGCAATCCGTCTAAGCGTTCCGAGCAAGGCTCCGTTAATCGGCTGAAAACAAGAACGTAGCTCCGTTGCAACGTGACCGAGAGGGTTTTCGTTTTCCACCCTGTTTTAAATCGCTTTTGTATTACCGTTATTCGCCAGGCGCGCGGCCGGCCGTGCCAGTTCGATATGCGCCAGTTGGATCGCGGCGTAGCTTTACGCGGGAAGCGAATGGCCGGGACGACACTTTTATTCGCGGACGAAATTTTAGCGGACACATTCGGTATCGAACCGCCATAGGGTTGCCGCGCTCACGTAATTTCCTGTTAAGTTACCTGTTAACGTGACTATGTACAATAGACGAGGATACGTTTCTAACGAGCGACGTCGATTGAAAAGCCGTTTTACGAAAGAGACTGTTTTAGTTTTTCGACGCTATTTTAACGTTGTTTTGTTTTTCCGGTGAGAGATGTGAAACGGGCGACCGTGTGGCTCCGATTCGTCGATCACCGCGTTTCCTTCGAAGTTTCGAAGTACGTTCCCGGTACGTTCCGCTCATTTTCACAAACGTTGACGATCTCAAGGAATGCTTTTCCGCTCTCTCTATTCTGTGTAAATGTGGATTCGACGTTCGGTTCCACGTTATAAGTACTTATATGAAATCAGGGATTTTGTAACAGAATGTAACGAATTGGTTGAAATTGTATTTATGATTTGTAAATTGAGCTGATGTGTGATGGGAAAGGGTGGTCTCAAGTCGATGAAAGTTTAATAAAACAGTCCCTTTTGAGAGACGATCCACTTCCGATTACCTTCCAGAAACAAAATCTTTCCATTCCCATTGCCGGATTTCCTCGTATACCAATTGTAACGTTTCAACTGATCAGCCGGTTGCTCGAATCGACGAATCGGGGCGCCCGGGTGTAATTGTAATTTATTGAATTGACTTTGAGACGCGTTTTCACCAGTACATGGACAGCATTGAATACACCAGCAGACAAACAAAAAACCAACAAAGATGCAAATGGCAATTAGAGTTAAAGCAAAGTTTATCGCGACTGTAATTTGTAGAAATAATGAATAGATTCGTACGATATTTTGTACTTTAAGGATGGCAATAAGCATTCTGTTCTCCATTTAGAAATCTATTTTGTGTAAATTAGATTACAACGCCGGGGCGCCCAACACCGCCCCGGGGAGAATGAAACAATAACTATATTATATAATAATAATTTATAATCGGAATCGAGATTATTTGCCATTGCAGGTATTGTAAAGAAGCAAAGATATGAGCGATAAGAACGGGAGAGGAGAGGAATGAGAGGGAGAGAGAGAAAGAGAGAGAGAGCAGAGGAGAAATGAACAATACACACGGTCAAGTGCGAGTCGACAGTTTGCGCGAGCGATTGGCCGGCGTTATAGTCATAGAGATGAGAAAACAATAAAGCAAGAATACACAAAGTTTTACTATATTTTATTATTATAATAATCATAATTATAATTTTTGTTATCAGTACTTTTCAGTATAACACTGTACCGTTCGTATTCATTCGTAATGACAAATTGATAATGTATATATATATATAAATATATATAAATATATATATTAACGAGTATTATCTGTAATTATTATGATATTTTATATTGTATTAGATTGTAAAGAAATACATTCATCAATAATTACATACATCGATTTGTACAATGGTGTTTCTCTTTTATCATCCCTCATCAAATCACTTTTTTTTAATCAAAACATGTTTTTGTTGGCATTGCGTTATCGGTTTTTTTACATTTTTGATTAAATTATAGCTATGTAATTAAAATTATAATGATATGTAATAAATTGTTTTCCTCGTTCTGTATCTGAGTTTACTTTATTCAGAAAATACCTCCAGCGCTATTTTAATAGGAAAAGGCGGGACTTTTTAAATCAAAATGCTAGCAGATGGCGCTGTTCTCGAGCCTTTTTTGTTCGAGCGAATGGTGTTTCTGTTGATTCGTTGATGAGTCCTGTGAATTCCCGGCCGTTCTCGATGATGCACTGACGTGGTCTAAAGATGTTTTCGAGAGCTTAAAAACTAGTTTCAGTGCGTGATTTCTATCTTAATATACTTTAAAAACGTGTACAAAGCATCGAATCGGAGCTGATTGAAATATCAGGTAAGATTATGTTTTTCGGCATTGTACCAATGTTTTTGGTTTGTTTTTATCTCAATTTTTATCTCCACGTAATTTTGTATCGTAATCACCACTGTACGATAATAGCTTTTATTTTGAAAATAAACGTTTTTTCGTCTTCAATTACAGAAGTTGCCGGCATCGATTTCATATTACGGTTTTTTGTTTTCACTTTGTTACAGTATTATTTTATTAGATTAGAATGTTTAGTCGTAGTAATTTTTCAAAAATTGAGTATTAGATTTGTATAAACAGCTTTGTGTTAACGAAAAATGCAGTAGCCGGTGGTTAAAATAGGTTACCAACGCCCTCTATCGAGATAGCACAAGGGCTCTCCTTTGTTTTTCATTGTTTAGTTATCATTGAAGGACATTACGTGTTAGGAACACAATTCTGCTGTTTATAAATTCATAACGGTCATTGTCTTTTCAGTTTTGATATTCTTTCGGACAGTAAAAGGCTTAGATCACATTTTTTTGTTTTGTTATCTTTGTAAGTATTTGTTTTGTATGTGTTTCTTGAATATATTTGTTTTGGCGGTTTATTTTGTATAATTACGAAATCATGTGCAACTTACAAGTTACAAGAGAGCTACTTTGTACAGGAATGCTGTATTAATTTGTTTTGAAATTTAATCGAACATTATTTTGATCTTTCCTTTTTTGTGTCCAATAAAAATATTACTCGGAAGTGTTTAGTATTTTATCCTTTGTTTACCTTGGAGATGTATTTGAGGTTTATTTTGTGCATTCAAATTCCCCCTTACTCTTATTTTAAGCTAGTAATATAATCGTATTTACATAATCACATGTATAAATCAAATTCTGAAAACTCTTATCAAAAATATTAAGCTTTCGTTTTCTTCCTAGTATAAATCTTTGGAAGATCTGTAAAGAGGCAAATATTTCATTCTATTTATTTATTTTCAATGTTCAATAGGTTTTAATAAGTAAAAAAATTAATTTTATATTTTTCTGAGATTTTGAGGGACATATTGAATAACAAGATTGAACAAATATGATTGAACTTCATATTGATATAATATGACTTCTCTGCATTTTGAGTAATATATTCTTGTGAGTGTGTGAATTAATCACAGTATATGAAATTAATCATTACCACACTATTGGAGAAAAGTGATTTTTTAATGATTTTGAAAATTTTTCTTTTTCATATTAATATGAACAGGTGATTTTAAATGTGTACAACAATAGTTACGACATCTTTAATAAAAATCTTATTACAAATATGAAATAAAAAATAAGTGTCTTGAAATACAAATCTGTAAATTTTCTTGTTTTGTTAAAAATGCTACTTTTAAATTTCCATATCTGCAAACAATCATTCAACAAAGTCATGCAATTTATGTATTGGGACTTGCAGGATCCGTTGGTAGTGATGTAAACTCGTAAAAATGGCCAACTTAAAGCAAAATCCTGTTTTCACACAATTAATTACTGAAAAGTATAATAAATTTCACATAACAAACGACTATATATATCATAAAATAGTACAACTAATAAAGGTGTTCAATGGGTTTTATGGCATATGGGCCCAAAAAGTGCACTTTTCCATCGTAGAGCATTTTGGAAAAAGTGTATTTTTCATGCCCTTGTGCAATAAAATATCGTTTGCACCATGGGCGATGATCCGTTCCTCGTGTGATGGAACTCGTTCTTCGTGGGAAACGAAATTTTCCATTTCATTGCCCTCAGTACAAAATATACTATTTTATTACAATAATTACTGTCGATTTGCTTCATTTGCTCCATTTTTGGAAGTTTCATAAAATTCTACTAGGTTCCTACACTGTTCTACTAGTTCCAATAACTATAAGTTAGAGTTAAAGATATCCATGTTTAATGTTACATGGATATCCTAAGAACACAGTTCTTATCATAACTAAATGCAGGTTAAGAAATAATTTTGCATGAAAAACTAAATTTTGTACTGAATTTTCACTTAAAAAAAGAAGCAAATTCTCAATAACTCTTAAAGATACTTGCGATTGATTTATTTATGTTCTATTCACACTATTTAATTTCTTTTTTTTTTTCAAACAAAAAAAGTATTTATTATATAACTACTCCGCCTTACAAAGTGTATAAATATACTGCACATTTACAATTACCAGTATAATAACTTACCATCAAAAGGCCACATTTAAAAAACATCACTTATTTAATTCTGTAATTGAATTCATATTTTGATTTATCTTAATTTAACAATATTTCAGAGAGAGATGGCCACTCCAGGAGGAAACGGCAATGGGAGGCCCACGGGGGGTGGGCGAGGTGCACTCCTGGACTTGATTAAACGACAGCAAGCAGAACGAGAACGTGCTGCTGAACAACAAGCTCAACAGGCACGCCAGCCACAACAAGTTCCTGGTGCTATGGCAGGGGCAGTTGCAGCATCGACCTCGTCTGGTTCATCATCGGGCCCATCATCTGTGCCATCAGCGCCGAGAGGTCGAGCAGAGTTGCTTCTCAAAATCCAACAGCAGAAGGCTGCTGCCAGGGAGCAGCAACCAGGAGACACCACATCTACTGATTCTGCATCAACACCCCCTGCGCCTGTGGGACGAGCTGCGATGTTGAAAAGACTGGCGTAATTTTTTTTCTCTTTTTACATAAAACTTTTCAATTTATCAACAGTTTTTTTATTTCATATTTCATCACTTAATTTAGCATTTGATATATAAAATCTATTTTTATCAAACATGAATGAAAAAATGAAATATGATTCTGATATTTGAATAATGAATATGATATAGATGAAAAGAAAAAAACTGAATATGATGGTGAATTAAATGTATATTTATGTATGTAATATATATATGTGTGTATATTTAATGGATAAGTACATAATATAAATGTTATTTATATTTTTTAGTGAACAAAAGGCTCAAAAACAAATACCCCAACCAACGCCAGCCCCAGTTGTGCAACAACCGCAAGCTCCTGCTGAAAAACCCCAAAGCAGTACATCTGCCACATCTGATTCCTCCAAAGTGGCAAACCTCCCATGCCAACTCGAAAAGCTGTCCGTAGAAGACAGCAAAACCAGCTCTGACACTGCTGAGCCAATCCACAAACATGGAAAGGATGGAAAAAAGTGCGTTTGTCAGCACATATAATGTGCATAATGAAAATAAGCTGTGCTATTTGACGATATAAATGTTTCTTCATTGATGTTTTACAGGATTAATCTGGCAGCAAACTATATTAACATATCTTTCGAACCTGGATTTGGCATATTCCAGTATGTTGTAAAATTCATACCCAGCATTGACTCGATTCAGGTCAGACGAAAGATGCTGAACCAGCACTTGGATGTCATCGGAGAAGTTCGAAACTTTGACGGTGCTTTGTTGTATGTGCCGAAAAAATTGCAGTCTGACGTAAGTTAATATAAATCCTGACAATTAAGTGTTTGTTTAAAATTCCAAACAAATTATATAGGAGTACGAAACATATAAGATTTATATAAAATTAAAAAATATAAAATGTGCAAAATTATAATTTTGTTAATTTTTTTTTTTCATTTTTTAGAACATCTCCCTGAGCACAGAGGACACCGATGGAAGTATCATCCAAATCCAGATTATATTCAAAAAGTTAGTGCCTGCAAGTGAGCATATGCAGTTCTTCAATAACTTGCTCAGAAGAGTGATGAGTGCCCTGGAGTTGGTTCCCATAGGACGCCAAAACTTCTGTCCCACAGCTGGACACAAACTTGAGCAGCACAAACTGGAATTATGGCCAGGATATGTAACTGCGATCAGTGAAGTTGAGGGCGGATTGAAGTTGTGCATCGACGCTACGCACAGAGCCATCCGAACGGAAACAGTTCGTGATTTATTGTAAGAAACCAAGTTCTGCTTAATTCTACAAGTAATTGTATTGTTGTACTTAACATCTAAGCTAACAAGATATCATATTCTAAAACAGGAATGCCCTAGCTAAAAAGAATCCTGATAAATTCCAAGCTGCTGCGGTAGCGGAACTCATAGGAACATCTGTTCTTACTCGGTACAATAACAATAAAGTCTACAGAATCGACGACATATGTTTCTCCGAAACTCCCATGACAGAATTCATGGGAAAGGACGGCAAAAAAATCTCCTTGAAAGAATACTACTCGAAGCACTGGAAGATTGAGATCAAAGATATGAAGCAGCCCTTGTTGGTGCATCATGCGATAAAAAGAACAACGACTGGCGAGGTCTTTTTTTCGACTTATTTGTAAAATTCTAACTGGGACTCGGTGGGGGCACTGATAGCAGATATAAACATGGCAGACTTAAAGCAACATTAATCTAGATTGTTTATAATAATTTTCACACAAAATACCTCTGCTTTGCAAAAACGTCGTACATTTTCTTATTTTTACTAATTTGGTATTTTTGAATGGCAGAAAAGTTTAGTAAACAGGAAAAAAAAAATCTTTTTTTCAATATGTCTTTAATTTTTAATTCAAAGGGAAGGAAATTAAGTACACGATGTACAACAAAAAAGTAACTTTTTATTATCTGTCTTAGTATTTTAAAATTTAATAAATTCACCGAAAATAATGCTTTTACTACTAAAAATCTTTGATAATCTCTGTACTACTTTTGTAATCTCCACTTTTTCTAGTTTTCCAAAACTGCTAAATTTCCATTTTATTCTACGAGTCCCAGAGAATTAATCTGTCGATAGTTCTGAAAAAATTAATACTGTTGATCATCAACCAATGAAATTGCAGAAAGTCGAGCAAGTAGTCTACTTGATCCCAGAACTCTGCCTTCTCGCTGGTTTAACGGATTCGATTCGTAGTGACTTCAAAGTGATGCGTGATATAGCGGCCATCACGCAGGTCTTACCCAACAAACGAAGAGATACGATCCGCAACTTCATCACGCAAGTCAACAGAAACGAAGCCGCGTCCAAAATCCTGTCGCGATGGGGCATCAAAATGGACAAAGATATCATTGGTTTCGAGGGTCGCGTTTTGCCATCTGAACATATTCAGTTTGGAAATTGTAAAATTGAAGTCAACAACAAAGCAAGCTGGAGCAACGAAGCTGTGCGGAGCGCAGTTCTGGAAACGGTAAGAATAGCACATTTTTCCTTTATCGTTTTTTCTCTTTGATAATTCAGTGTGTCTCTAATTGCAAATTTGTCTTGCAGCCAAACTTGAACTCTTGGGTCATCTTGCATGTAGACAAGGACAAACGCACAGCGATGGAATTCGTTAAAATGTTGCACAATGTGAAAAAATCCATGCAGATCAATATATCGGAACCAGTGATGCACGTTCTGCGAAATGACAGAACTGAATCATACGTAAACGAGTTGCGCAAAGTCATCAATGATAAACTGGAGCTGGTGGTTATCATTTTCCCGAGCAACCGAACTGACCGCTATTCAGCCGTCAAGAAGTAAAAAAAATTTTTTTCAGTTATATATTTCATCAGGACAGTTATTGCACAGAAAAAATGTTTTTAAAATCACTAATCAAACATCAACAATCAACAGCATGATTTAAATTTTTTACAATAGTTTGTTCGAAACAGACAAACGTTTTTCGAAAAAAAAAAAAACGATTGTCGATAAAAGCTTTTTCGGACCGAATTTCGCAATTCAATGTAACGTTAACATTCATTACAAATCTTGCCAAATTTGTGTACAATATATAAAATTGTTATAGAAATATTCTCGTAGAAAATAATTTGTATATTTATAATTCTACTTCAGGATCTGCTGTGCAGAAATGCCTATTGCGTCCCAAGTAATCATGAGCAAAACTCTGTCTCGCCCCGACATACTGAAAGGTATTGTCGAGAAGATTGCTTTGCAGATCAACTGCAAACTCGGAGGAACACTTTGGTCCTTATCGATACCGCTGGTATGCAAACAGAATAATCCTGTACTCTGAAAAAAATTCATCCGACTGTTCTCATTATTCATTATTTAATATATTTCATTATTATATCAGAAAACTACCATGATAGTCGGGGTAGATGTCTACCACAGTGGCGCAGGTCAAAAACGAGCCAGCGTAGTCGGATTCGTCGCGAGCATGAATACCTCCTTCACCAAATGGTACAGCAAAACCTGTCACCAGAATCCGAATCAGGAGATGATTGATGTCTTGAAAGCTTGCTTCATTATGGCAATAAGCAACTTCTCAAAGGTAATGAAAATTGGCAACAAAATAATTACCTTCAATAAAACGTCATTTCACCGAAAAAATGAAATTTAAAACATTTTTAATTAAAAATTTTTTTTAACTGAATTTTAGCTAATTTAATCCATTACATTTCCAGGTTAACGGTCAGTACCCTACTAGGATTTTGATGTACAGAGATGGTGTTGGTGACGGTCAACTCGAACACGTGAAACTGTATGAAGTGCCTCAACTCATCGCTACCTTTGCATCCATTCAGTCTGACTACAATCCACAACTGGGAGTTGTCATTGTTCAGAAGCGTATCAACACGCGACTCATGGAATCTCGAGTAAGGAGACCAAATTAAACAAATAAATAAAGATTGTTGGAAAAGACTGTTGGAAATTTACTAATTGGACTTTTTTCAGGATGGCAGTCTGCAAAATGTACCACCGGGTACAGTTGGCGACAGAGAGGTGACCCGCCGAAACTATTACGACTTCTACTTAGTACCTCAAACTGCCAACCGCGGTACCGTCGCGCCGACACATTACATTGTCCTTCACGACAACTCCGGACTGGACGTCGACAAAATACAAAGGCTGTCGTACAAACTCTGCCATTTGTACTTCAATTGGCCGGGAACAATTAAAGTGCCAGCACCGTGCCAATACGCACACAAGATTGCCTATCTGATTGGCCAAAATGTACAGATGGATGCACACGACGCGTTGTCGAACAGGCTGTACTACCTGTAAAATCATTCCTGTACATTTTGGTTGATGAATGATAAGAACTTTTAAAGATTGCAAACGTAATTTAAGGTGTCGCTGGAAAATCGAGAGATAAAAGCGTGAGTGTCGTGTATTACTGACGGAAAAATCAATGGGAAGTTATTTATTTAATATATTTTTATATTCATTGATTTTCCAGCAAGAAAAATGGAACGTAGTGTACTTTATGTTCGTGTTGTTAACATTCGTTGGACGTTCGTTGATTAGGCTTCGAAAAGTTTAATTTTGTAGATTACATGTTCATGTTGTAATAATTATGTTGTTAGTTTATAATAAGTAGTAAAGTGGGCCATGAGAACAACGAAATTTAAGTTAAACATGGGAGAATTCAAAGTAGGTTGCATGACTTTTGCAACGCACTTAAAAGGTTGATTGAAGAACTGTTCTAAATGTTAAACGGCGTTCAGTATTCTTTGTTTCCGAATTCTGACTTCTATTTTTGTAACGAATACTTATTCTCGAAAGACTGAATCAGTCTGAAACGCTGTTTGACGTGGCATTAATAATATACATCCTTTTTGAATGATCAGTTACACTTTTGGAATACGTTTGGAATTTAAATTTCGATGTTGTGTTTTTCAAGTTTCTAAATTAAACAGTAAATGTCTTTGACGTTACGCCAAAATGTAAAAACAAGTAGAATAACAATATTATTATTACTTTAATACACGAAATCCAACCAATGCAAATTATTGTTATATTTTTATACCAAACCGTCTCGACATTTGAATCATGGATCTCTATTATAATTAAAGATACAATTGAAAACACTTCAGTTTGTTTCAAAATAATTCGACTATTAACCAAACCGAAAGTCTGCATTATGATTTGAGATTTATCTAAGTGTTGATGGCAACAAGATTTATCTAAATCTTGGCAACAACCAATCCTATTTTTCACTTTTCTTGTGACCAATTAATTTGACATGTCACAATATCACTCCCTAACAATCCTCCATTTTACTAAAATATTTCAGCAACTTCAATTAAGTTATAGCTAGTTAGCACAGTCAAATTGGCGATTAAAAAGACAAACATTGAATTTAATGATTATTTAATGATTAAAATTTGAAAGAAAATATCATTGCTTCATACACGATACCAAATAAAGTTGATTTTATAATTTATCTAAATATTACATCATATATATATGAAACTGCATTAAGAAACTGACAAAAGAAGTACTCTTTCGGTCTCTTTCTGGCTCTTTGTGGTCGATTAAATTACAAAATTGAAATAAAAATACTTCCATTATTTGTTCAAAGTAGCTATTTTTACATAGCAGCGTTATGTTCTTTGAACTTTCCCTATTCGTATACCTGAATTTGAAAGGTCCGTTTATCATATAGTAGTGTATTTTTTTCAATTAAAATCGACAGTTGACTATCCTACTCCAAAAGAGTATATGTTAAAAACCGACATTTGTACGTAGTTTTATATTGTAAATAGATCTATTCCACAAATTACAGAATAGCTCCTTTTTCCACTTATTGTTTTTTTTTTAAATAAGCTAATTTTGTTATAACATCCTTAAATCGCCAATGAATTCAAATTTAGTTGCCAAACACCAATACTTCTTTTCTACTATTCAGCATCATATACCCAATCAAACTGTCTTAACCAGAAAACAAATCCATTCCTCTTGCATCAATGTTTGCATCCAAACGGAACTCAGGTGGAGTGAGCCAAAGGCCTGATAAATCAGAAGAGATACAACAGAAAAAACACCACTTGCACGAAGACTGTATTTTTATTCGTAAAATAATCGCCGATAGAATTCGTTATACTGTAATACGCAGCTTGTAATCGTTTACACAAAACTTATGTAATGCGCCGTAATATTGTCGCTTGCTGTACCGTATATACATACATGCGAACACTCGTCGTCTATGCTACGTGTTAAAATTGTCACTCGACGATTTCGTCGCATGTCGTTCGATGCTCACCGTGTTAACAAGCGTTAGTCGTTGTTACATAGTTCCCTTGCAGCACCTGCGCCGCCACCTCGGAAAAAAGGAAATAGTATATTCCGTACCAAGGGCATAAAGTAGGTTTTTTCGTCCCTGCAAACAATATTTTCTGCACTCTTAACAGTGTAGAACTAATACTTTTCTGCACTAGTGCTGAAAATGGGACTTCTCTGCACTGTTACTAGTTCAAAAAATGTTATTTCTGTTCTCCTGTTTCCCAGTCAAGTCGCGAAGCGACTCCAGTGGCGGCTACCACTTACGAAAATGTCGTGAAAACCCAATCAACCGATATGTGTCGTTAATCGTTTAATCCGTACAAACACTCGAAGGATATGTTATCGCGAACATTGATATCGTCGGCTGATACCAATCTCCATTCCTCGTCGCTCGCAAAATTGGAAGTTTGTGATATGTCGTGTTGAACAGTGGCAAATCACCGTAATCCCCTTGTTTCAATTCAATTAATACATTTCATATAAAAAGTGCACCAGAGCAATCGCGTCGGTGTGACGTCGCTTTCAAAAAGACTTTCACTTAGACAACTGCCCTGCGCGAATTCGCTGTGAATTTCCGAAACCACCAACTTTGCAGTCGAACCTTATCAATAACGTTCGGTCATCGTTCTTAGTCACTCACACGCTCCACTAAACCGAAGATACGACTAGATCACGGTGGTTGGCTCGCAACCACACTCTTACTCAGCTACAGGGACTTAAGGGCTACTTCGTCTGCGTGTTTAGGACGAGTACAAAACGCGAAACTCGATTTGCATCATTGCCGTAATGAATAACACTTGTGCGCGCCGTCCTGATCGGCGATGACAATCCGGTGTTGGTATCCCGGCCCAGGCCAGAAAGAGACAAAACGCCCGAGACACGTTAACGGCTTTTTTAGTCGCGTAAACTTTTTCGGTGCCAATTCCTTCGCCACCAGTTTACTTCAACTGTATTTCACGTGAAAACGTGAATTTTTGCGTGAATACATGCGAAAAAGCATCCGTCAACGAGTCCCGGGAAAACTGAAAAGAGCAGAAGGAACGCAAAAACACAAACAAAGGTCGTAGCTTTCCAGATTTATTGGATCTTCTTGTTCGTAATATATAAAACTCTTTAGCCGGTTTGTACAATTCGATCTCGTATGTTCTTGTTCTCACTATCATACAAATCTCGCGTTGAATCAGTCGTAAGTAACAAACGAAAAGTCAAGCAGCCCCGCAGGGGCGACGCTTGATCCGATTGCGCGAGGCGCGATCTCGAACGGCAAGCCCACAAGAGGGTGCCGCTAGCAATGGCAGTTGTCCGAGCTGTTCGCAACACGAATCCACAACCAGAATCGAAACGCTTTGTACATAAATACCAACACTTAATTACACCGACGCGATCGCGCTGGCCCGGGGTGGCGGAGGGGGGGACCGAATAAATAGGGGGCCCGGGGTTGGCGCGCGGCCCGACGTAGAGGGCGCTTTAAGTACATGATTCTCGCCTCGGCCACTATTTACAAACGCGTTAGGCCGCAAGTATATCCCCGATAGAACGTAGGAACGTGGGGGCACTGCCGTCACAACGCACTCGCTCCAGTCGGACGCTTAAACCTAATTTCATGATCTCGAACAATCTCCACGACACCTACTCGAAAAATATGTGCTAATTCTGGACACACCTCTATTCTGGACACCTAATAACCTCTCTATATAAATCTCTATATATAATATATAATATATCCTCTAATATGTAATAGTCATCATGCCTGCGGCCCTACGAATACTGACGAACATGTTACACTACAAACTGAACGTGTTTTTATTGTCGCACTGATCTCGCGGCTGGTTGTGACGGCCCCACCCCACCATCGCTTGGTACTCTACTATATACACACCTTGTCGTCGCCGACATAAATACTAAACCTATCTCATTTGTTCTGAGCGCTCGTTACCAGGGGAGGGGTAAAACAAAGGGGGAACCCAGCGAATCAACGGAATTTGTACTACCGATCAGACGTTCCTGGTCGCGGTCCTTCGCTCGCAGAGCGACCCGGAAGCGCGGCCAGAACGTCAAGTTCGCGGTACGGCTGCGGCGCAAAGAAAAACGGGCGTAACAAAAAGCGCGCCGAGTCAGCACGTACGCGGTTCCGCAAAGTCTTTGGCGTGAGATATGTGCGAGGGGCGTATCTACATCGAGGAATATCACAATTTACAACAAGTCGAGCGCCAGGCGGACTCTATCTGTTGTCTTTGGTGTCTGTGCTGGGAGTCGCCTGGTGCGTCGGCGCGTCGTTGCCGTTTTCGCTGGTAGCGCTGGTGTCGCTCGCGTCACTGGTGTCGACGTCGTCCTGCGTCGTCGACCCCCGCAACCGCTGCTCCAACTCGAGCAACTGTCCCATGAAGTTGAGGTTCGGGCTGATGATGGGCCGCGCTGTTTTTACGAACTGGTACGCCTCGACCATGGACAGGCCCTTGTGCCGCATGATGTACGCGATGGCGATGGTGGCGCTCCGCGAAACCCCCGCCTGACAGTGCACCAGCACGCTGCCGCCCGCTTCTCTGGCTTCCTCTGCAAATTAAAAAGACATCGATAACAATCTGGCCTCGAGGCTAATTTAATTTACCGCAAATTCCACCAAAGGTTTCTGGATGTATCGATGACTGAGTGGGTGCATTTCGATAGTTAATGGTGGAGTGGAGGAATTTGTGCAAACTTAATTTGACGAGCTTTCCGATAGTTTCTGGGTACCCTATGACTGAGTGGGTGCATTTCGATAGTTATTGATGGAGTGGAGGAATTTGGAAACTGATTTGTGTCAAAACTCGGAAATCTAGATATCTCTCGCAAATTCTGCGGAACGGCGTACATCGCTTGATGTGAATTCGATGAAAATATGTTTGCTGATTAATTCGAATCCATCAAACTGTATGAATCAAGCCAGATGCGGAACAGTGGCACCAAACAAATTACGCACAGCCGCGCATTATATCACCTTTTGCGTCACCACCTCCAACAACAGCGCGTCAGCAGTTGAACTGCACAATTGTTGATTGTATCGAGAGCATCACGCGGGATGCTCCCGCAGAAAATTTCCACGTGACGTCACGCGTGCGAAGAACGCGACGACACCGCTTCGCGACGCCAGCGCCATCCGCGGCCCATAAACAACGCAACGGCTAATCGGCCTCCCCTCCCCCCGCGGCGGCAGTTCCTCCGATTTCTCGAATCGGCATTCTTTCGGAAATTAGAAACTCGTGGAACGCCGTGGGTGAGTCATGGCGCGTCTCGAGCCGCCGACTCGGCCGTTTCGAAAAGCGGGGAAAACTTTCTCCGCCGGCGACGATTAGCGTGGAAACGGGGCGCTAATCGCGGGGATGAGTCAGCGCCGCGAGAGACGGAGATAGAGCGAGAGAGGGGGAGAGAGAGAGACGTCCGATGCGGAGTGAACGAGAGCGGCCACCGAGATTGATGTAGTTCGGCGATCGGTGTCCAGGGTGCGCGAACACCCGGGATAAGGCGAGATAAATCGCGCAAACACGTATGCATGTGTTTGCGGTGTCTACGTTTGAGCGATAAACTGTTCAAACAGCTGTTTCAGAACTGCGAGAGCGCCATCTTAGAGTTTTGATCACGGATTGTGAAAATCTGCAAAATTCGGATCTGATTCTACGGAAACAACTCGTGCTTGTTTGCGAAATTGATTAAACAAACACGTTTGCAATTTTAGGGAAAGTCAACATGTTTGTTTCCATTTTTGATATAAACAAATGTGCTTATTTTAATTTTCCAAGCACACTTCTTTATTCCATTGATGTAATCAAACGTCATTATCCACCTTTAAGCAACCCTGTTCCCACATTCTATTTCTCAATTATTCTTGGAATTATAATACCCTGAATTTGTTTGTAGCTAGGTCCCTCTTATCGGGACGTAGGGAAAGTCGAAATGTTTGTTTCCATTTTTGATATAAAAAATGTGCTTATTTTAATTTTCCAAGCACATTTATTTATTCCATTAATGTAAACAAACGTCATTATCCACCTGTAAGCAACCCTGTTCCTACATTCTATTTCTCAATTATTCTTAGACTCATAATACCCTGAATTTGTTTGTAGCTAGGTCCCTCTTATCAGGACCTAGGGAAAGTCGAAATGTTTGTTTCCATTTTTGATATAAACAAATGTGCTTATTTCATTTTCCAAGCACATTTATTTATTCCATGCATGTAAACAAACGTCATTATCCACCTTTAAGCAACCCTAATTCTACTTCTCAATTATTCTTGGACTCATAATACCTAGGTCCCTCTTATCGGATAGTCAACACCGGTCCTGGTCTAACTACGTCCCTGAGTGATTCCCACAGGACTGGTCTCGAGGTTTCCGGTGGCGAATCTCTCGAGGGGCGGAGCCTGTGTAAGAGGAGTCCTGGGCCGTGAGTCAGAGCCTCTACTACCGGTCTTGGCGGCGCGCGGCTGCACCTGCCGGAGTCGGCACTGAGAGCGCCCGTTAGGAATGCGCAGTCCCGCGGATGGAAGTCGTTGTTTACGCGACGCACACGTGGACCGTATCTGCGACGACTGGACGGCGATTTCCTGCGGAATTTGAGCTACGGAGTGTGCGCCGCGGGCGAGGCAAATTTGCAACCCGAGTAGGAGCGTGAGAAAGACGTGTTTTTTGAGACCCCGGCTCAACGCGCGGTCACGTGTGGAACGCGCGGAGCGGCGATTCGTGAAATCAGGGGTCTCCCTTTTTCGGACACGTCCCGGGAGTAATGTATTCCTAGAGGGTCGCGGAACTTCTTGTCGTGTTTTCGCTGAAGCTGCTACGTTGGCTTGTTTGAATGCAGATGGAATGCTGGCGGGCAACTGGGCTATGGTGTTAGGTAGAGGAGTCTCAGGAAATAGTAGAATTTGAAGACAATTTTGAACCATCCCTGAGTAGTCATCCTAGCTCTACTATTTGTGGAATGGTAGTGGTGTATCTCCTATTCTGACCTAACAGTCTCGTAATGGTCTAAGGTTGAAGAATTGTCTTCAAATTTCTCTTTCCTCCGCCTCTTCCTCACATCTAATGACCTAAAGGTGAATGACCAGAAACCATTTTAGCTGTGGATCCGGCGGCTGTTTACCGATGAAGTCGAAGGTCTCCTCGAAATACTGCTTCAGATTTTGGTGACAGGAATCTGAAGCTGGTATCTGCCTATAGGTAATGCCCCTTTCTTCGTGGTACCCTGGTAACTGTGAGGTAACGTTCAGAACCCTCGTGGTGCCGAGTGCTTGCAGAAGCTGCAGGTTCGCCGCGTCCTTGCCGTTGCCCAGGTAGAGGAATGGCAGAACCCTGGAGGCCGGGTGGGTCTCGATGTCGGGTAGGTTCGGCGTGGTCGGGGTAGAGGGAAGGGAGGTCCCCAGCCGGAAGAGCCTGGTGGGGTGGTGTCGACCGGACCTGACGTAATCCTCGTCGTGCGTCCGCTCGGTGGCGCTGGCGTCGGCGTCCTTGATGGCCGGCAACAAGGACGACTCGGAGTAGCCCTCGTGGCGCCGCTCGTAATCGTCGCGACTGCCACCTGGTGGACAAAAAGTGAAACGGGATGCGGTTAGAAGAGCCGTTGGAGCGGAGGCACCGGTGCCCGACCGGGTTAAGAATAGCGTGACTGCGGATGGTTTATTCATAGCAAAGGTCGCGCGGCGCTAATGAATCATGTGAAAGAGAATGTCGGGAGAGAGCCAGCCGGACTGACGCGACGACGCCGTCCGGTTCGGCGCGGCATTGGCCGGACCGCTGGTGCGGAACGCGCGTATTAATAGGCGCGGCTTGACCGGCGGACCGCCGCTGACGCTCGTGACGAATTCGCTCAGGGAAACCTGTTTGGCATTCTCGGCCGGACTTATGCCGGCCCGAATTCCAGAGGGGCGTTGGATGGATGGGGAAAATGGTAACAAATCTGGGGGTGCTGGGGTACTCCGGATATGGCGAATGAAGGGGGAAGGGAAGAGAGACGGTTTTTATTTTAGCCTGCTCGGATAGTAAAAAGGATATTTACATGATGGTACCCTTTACTTCAGTGTTGCGAATGCAGTCGCGGGAATACTCGTACATAACATGCAATAAATAATTTAATAATAAATAAATCATACAATAAATAATTAAATTTATTCAGACATACAAAAATAAATTAATTAATTAATTATGTTTTTGTTAAATCGCGATGTTGTCTAAAATGCTCAGTAAGTTGTCGTTTAAAAGGAGTGAATTGAAATACATTATGCTTTTTTCTTATAGATGAGGAAATACTTTTTGGATTGGAGGAATTTACGCCATCTTTATCTGAACGTTTAGGAGTAGATCAAGTCGACATAACCTTACTTTTTCGTAATGTTACCTAATATGATTCTATTGCTTGACATAAAGAACTAGAACCAAGGTAGAAACTCTATTCATGTTTGTCAAAGTAAAGTGCCGTAAAAATATTTTTCACTTATTTCATAAAAAGCAAAATAGATGTTCCGAAAGTGTCTTTGTAAAAGCTACTAGTGTTCCACTCCATTTGACTTTCTCTTTTTTTGTTGCATGAAGATTTGGGGACTCAGAGGAACTCGCATTTGTTTTGGAGAGATTGTTTTGATGGATCGGCAAAAAAATTGTCGCTTTTTCTCTTGGCTTGAAAAACGCGAGTTGAGTAACTGAGGCGCATCAGCTTTATTTGAAACGCGCGCCAACAATGACGTCATGATTTACGGCGCGCAATTTGTCTACTTTGAATTTATCTTGTTTTTGGATTTGGTATTTTTGTCGGTGCGCAACGTTGTAAATAGGACGTTATTGTTATTCGCATTTTCCACTTTTTCACAATCCCAACCAGTTTCCCCAATAACCGCAACATTGCATTACCAGGAAAACATTTACATTCTCACAAAAATGCGTGCTTTACATTCAATTGCAAATTTTAAAAAACGTTCTTTTATTATTCTCATTCTCTTTGTCATCTCTTCTTTGTCATTGTTGTCATTGTTATTGTCATTGTTATCCTAATTCCAGTCGTCTTCCCCGATTGATGTGGAAAAAAGTTTGAAAAGAAAGATGAAAATTGTTCGGGTTCGCGACCTATTCAAACGTCGTTGCACGAGGCGGAAAAAGTTGCGCGTTTCGTACAAAAGTCGCGCTGATTTCCAAGTCTAAGCGCTCTCGCGCGCCGATCACCAAGGCAAATCGCGTATCTCGCCGCGGGGCCGCGCGGCAAGGCCGTGCGCAGGGCCCGTGGCGCCCAATAAATCGGCAGCGCCGATCGGCCAATCGGAATTGCAGAACGCGCGCGCTCGCGCGCACACATACACACACCGAAAGGTCATTTACATCTGGAGAGTGACGTCACGGTTCGTACATCAAACATCTGGAATTCGAGGCGTCTATTTTGAAAGCGGGCGAGCGCGTGCCTCGAGACACGCGGAAATCGTTATTTTCATATTCGACTTTCACGTCTCGCTTTTTTCGCCATCGATCGCATGAATCACGCTCGACGCCCGGCCAAGGCAACAATTGAGTCCTACTAAAGCGCGCCGGCATTGTCCCGGGATCGATGCTCGACTGCTTTTTTTCACCGCGACGGTGTTCTCGCCGCGAACACTTTTTTCCGGTTGCTGCGATGTTTGTTTTGAACACGACGATCTTTGTTTATTCGAAGCTACTCGGTTTGAGGAGACTTTCTCAATAGTCGCTCTGTTGACATTTCGTCGATTGTCACATTACTGGTTTTGTTTGTTTTAATAAAGAAAAAAGGCGTTTATGACCAATATTATAAAGTTCGAATTACGTTGAAACCCGCTTTTTCGTAGTCGTAAAGAATTCTTTTTATGCCAACAAGCATTTGCTTTTTTCGCGAATTTAGGTAGTCTAACCTATAAAAGGGTTGAAATCCTAAGTTTCTTTCTCGACCTCCATTGATAACACCCGAAATGCAAAAAATAAACAAAACGCAACCAGAAATCGTGCAAGGACGCGAATTACCATTGAATGGAAACTCGGTTAACCGATCCCCCCCCCCCCTAAATTGATCTCCGAACGAAAACTTCTCGCCCTCAGGGGTTGGCGCGGAAAAACTCGCTCGGAATGCTTAAAACCGTTCCGTTCTCCGCGCAAAGGATATAATCGTGATTCACGAAACGTGACTCATGCCGGCGTACGTCTGTGTACGTCGCGCGTTATCGAGCAGCCGGGAATGGAGCGCGGTGCGGGGAAACCGAGGAAGAGGGGGGGGGGGGTGACGAGAGAATCGAAGACGCGCGGATAAGCGAAGGTCCGAGAGGCGCTGTGGCCATAGAGTGTCAACAGAAATAGCGGACGGCTGGTGGCGTCGAAAAATAGCCGCGCGGAAAAAATGTGGGCTAAAAGTGTCGTCCCGCGTTGACCTGCTGCGCGGCCTGGTCTGCCCGAGCGGAGCGATGACTCACCGCGGCTCGAGACGCGTCGCGCGCACCCCCCTATCCCCGAGGGGAGGGGAGGGGGCGTCCATTCAAACGCACGACCGAAAGTGGCGCGGGGTAAATGAGGGGGGGTGGTTTGGGACGGATGAGTAATAGCGGGTGGGGGGAGGGGTG
>JABFPB010001374.1:0-25710 GCA_022817645.1 Ceratoteleas bidentatus | reverse complement strand
AGTTTTGTTTTAGGTCAAGTATTGGGTTTGGGATTAGTTTCCCTGTGAAAAATAATCTTATCTACAATTATGGCTACACTGAAAAAAGATAGGAACAACGGTTGCTCCTATCTTTTTTCAGTGTAGGATTGTTAATTGGACTTTTGACTTTTCAAAGGCTGTTGTTTTATATTTTCAATAGTAATCTGTGGAAAATCTAGGGAAGCTGATTGCTTCATTACTTGTTTCTGAAGTGTGTGATTTAAGAAAAAAATTGTTAAATGTATTGCCAGAAATAAAATAATTATATCCGAACTCTGAAGTATTCAAAGTTTGAACATTTTGACATTGCTGAGCTTAACTGCGATTATGCCATCACATATTTTACAATTTTTATTTTATTTGATTTTATACACAATACAATAAAAAATATTTGAAGAAATGAATGCAAATTCAAAAGTTTATGTGAGAAACCAAATGGTGACATATTTCAAATTGTTTATACAAAAAGGGTACTTATAAAAATAGAGGATAGTCCTACATTTATTTTGTGTTTCTAATAACTTTTTATTCAAATATATATTTTATAATTTTATATTTTATAAGTATTTTCCGATAGGGCTAATGTCAAGAATTTACGACACGGAGCGTCATTTATAGGATTTATAAAATATATTATGAAAGCGCCAGTGTTAGAATCGTAGGTTAATGTTTAAAATGGTAGTAACAGTGTTGAATTTAATGGATCATACAGAGTTGAATATAACATTAAAGTATACTTTCGTTGTATTGCTAGGAATAAACACTGAGAAAACGGAACAGAGTTTCGTAAAGCCTGCCATAGTTAATCTAACAGACTCAGACTGTAAAATTGTACTGTATTCCACAGGAGAGTATCTTAGTTTATAACTACAAGTATATACTTTTAATCAAATAATTTTTTGGCTTATCGCGTCATTAATTCTGTATATACAATTTTGCGAAACAAATGTTTTATTAAAAAAGAGCCAATTACAGAGGGCACTGTAATATTAGCATTTCCCTTTTCACTTTGTAAGTTATGAAAATATATGAAAATTACTGAATATATAGGTAAAATCTTACTGATATGTATTCATATTTAAAGTCGATAAAAAATAAGACGTTTACTAGATGCTAGAATATTATATGCAAACATTAAGAAAGTACCAGACATTTTTACTGAACTTAGTCCAACTAAGTTTTGGTTCGCCTAATTGAAGGAGCAGGTTAAATCAATTATAACTTAGCTGGATTTACCAGTGTTATAGTCGTTCTCTATTTCGAAAAGAAAACCCCGTCAACAACCATTTTATAACAATCTATTCCAGTTACAGCAACAATTTAAGTCGACTAATTAAAATACCACAATTTACCGTTGCTCTTGTCGAATTTACTTGAAATTCCATTCAATTTCAACTTCCATCGTGCAAGTTTAACTTATCTGGAATGTGACTTTTCTCAATAACGTATAATTGTTCCAATTTCTCTGTATAAAAAATGATGCTGATTCTCGCAATTGCATTTTCATTTCTCTCAATCCGAAGATCCTTCTCGAAACCGACTCCCACTTAAAGCACTTAGTTTTCCTTTCGCTGAAATTTCATAACGGAATTCCGCGCTGATATAAGAGAAATCCGGTCGAGTCAAATGAACAATTTCACGAGCGAAAACATGTTTTTAAATGAAAAATTTCGGTCGAGGGTTATGGTCTGGTTATCGGCGGAATGGAATGGAGGCTTGGGACAGTTAGCGCCGAGTTGTCAATTACCCGAGATGGCGCTGGGAAAGTCCAGCGGGCATTCCGGGGAAAAGAACGCGCGATAATATTGTATCCCGCGTGCGCAAATCTCGCAAGTTTTGCCGTTAAGATAAGGAGCGCGCGCGTCGGGAGAATACGCCAAGTTTTCGCTTTTTACCGTCGAGAAGAGATAATATTTACTTAAGTTCGTTAACTTTCTTCGGCGCGGTAACTATTGCAAGTTATACAAATTACGGACACAAACAGCGCCGCGTCGCGCTCGCGCAATTTGCTTACAAGTTTCGAGCGGCCACGTAGCATCGCGTGCGACGCGCATTGCTAATCGCGAGTTACGATACGCGCGAGTCTCTTTGGGAGTTGAAGACGGACGAAAAATGTCGGTCCGAGTTGGAGAGTTCGAGCTTTAACAGCCTCGATGCGGGGAGAGCAAGTTTATTCGGGACATTTGGGAGAGAAATTTTTTCAGTCCGCAAAAATCGGTTAAAAGTTCGCTTTCTGACACTTTTATGCAGGAAAAAAGTTTATTGGTTTGGAACACTCGGAGAGCAATTCGCTCAGTCCGAAAACTTGGGATCTAGAAGTCTGAGCAGTTAAAAAAAAGGAGCTGTGACTCCTTAAAAAGTACAAATTTCAAACAAATTTCGAATTTTTGAAATTGGTAATTCGGTTGAGATATAGCAAAGAAAGGGCTGATTCGGACATTTCTTTGAATATTGTCATTCGAAGGAAAACATCGAAGACGAATTTTTTTCTCGTCCGACAGCACGTTACTTTTAATTCGGGCTAGCGGCTAATCAGACAGGAGGGACCGCCGGTAATGGCCGGGTTTCCGTTGACTCGATTTTCTTTTTAGCGCGCGGTTCGATGAAGACATCAGGACCGGTCATTCCCGAGACATACGATCCACTCAAGGGCCGTAAAAGAGCGCGACTCGATCCCCGGGTTGTCTCTGCGGAATTGTATTAGCAGCGCCGACAGAGTCGCGAATTTGTTTCAATTTTTCTTGCTCGGCGCTTGCAGTCGCTGGTGTTTCGTATATTTTTTAGTTTAGCGTTGCGCCGCGTCCTGAATCCTTGAGCCACTCATTACATTAACGCGAGAGCAAAATTGTGGCTGCAAACCGAGTGCCGGAGATATGTGAGATATTGCCTTAGGTGAAGAGACCGAGGGGTTAGTTAAGGGGAAATTTATTGCGGGCTATGTGGCGAGGATGTGGACAATTTTTTAAGGGATACCGCAGTTTGTTGCCCATTGATATTTTATGTTAACCGTTTAAGGGCGTTCTATCTTTGTAAGAAATATCAGGTAACATTTTCTTTTGTTCTTGAACGTGTAGAAAACGTGGTTTTAAAGTATCGTATATGTACAGTTGTATATCAATTATTTATAATACTGTATTTGCTTATAATAAATATTTTTAATTGTCATTTAAAGCGAATGTGATGGGATTTTAACTACATTTTATTTCAAACAGCAATGTTTAACAATTATATGAACGAACATAAATATAATTAAATTTTGTTGTTAAATTCATAAGTTGAGTTTAACATTTTATTGCCTAGTTATCCATGAAATAACTTTCTTAAGTGGCAGAGGAATTTTGAAATTACATTTTTTGCTTTATATATAATATTTTTATGAAAACGGGAAATATTTCAACTAACCCTGAGTAACTTTATTGTTATAAAATTGACCCGATTCAACAGTGTCCAAATATGCATTAACTAATTTTAGATAAAAACTGTTAAATCTAAAATGACTTTGAACATCTTTAATAAAAACGCTTCGTTGCCAATTTTTTATTTCCTTACTTTTTCAACGTCCAAAGACTGCATGCAAAAACAACCCATTGTTTTTTAAAAGAAAACCTCAGCTCGTTTTACAAAAACCCAATATAATTTTACTTCCTCACGTTCTCGCAAGTCAGCTTACAAATACGTCTAATAGGAACCGAGTACCCCGCCACTTCATCTTGGTTTACGAGGCGGAACATCGCGCGGAACCTTCTCTCGCTTCGCGCCGCCGGAATCGCATTCCACTGAATGACTCGCGATGTTTTCCGGACGATGAAAATGATAATGAACGCGCCCGTCAAACGCGTCAATGCATAATCCCGCGCCGCCGAAGAAATGCCGCGCCCCCGCTTCGCTGCTTCCGGTTTATTTACACGCAAAAGTAATGCATTTACCGAAAGTTCCATTGCACTCCGCGCGCCCGCGCTACGTACACAAAATCATAAACTTCGGCGCTCTTTACGCGCGCGCGCGCGTCAAACTTTTCGGATGAGCGTCGTTCTGTTTCGCGGCAAAATATAAAACCGTTATATTTACAGCGACCGCTACTTTAAGTTTTAACATATAAACCGTTTTAACTTTCAGCTGGGCGCGTACAATGCAAACGAAAAAATCTTTGATGGAAAAGTTGCGCGCGGCGTATTTATTTTGGATTATAACCGGCGTCGCGCCGCGGGCGCTCGCTTTAACGAGCAAAACCAATCGCATTTAATTTTAAGTTCGTACGAATCCGAACGACAAGAAATAAGCTGAGCGCAAACTATCGCCGGTGAAATGCGTATTGACTACCCCTCCCCCCCTCATACCCTGTCTTTGCTCTCCGACCGCCCCTTTCGAAGCTTCTTCGTTTTCTGTTCCCTTTCCTCTGCGCAAGCTGTTTCCGCTTTATCGATCTCGTATAAAATAATATTGTAAACAAATAGTGCAAAGTTAATCTGAAAATTAATTCAATTTGAGGCGCACGTACTCGTGTTATCGAATGTAAATGTTTGTGTAAGTTTACAGGGATGAGATGAAACGTTTGCATAATTTGGCAGGGACGACTGATTTGGTTAGAATTGGTTTGGGGGGCAAAAATGGGTTTCGGTGGTTTTTGAGGTTGGGCATTGATTGTGTTTTGCGATTGGTTGGTTTGGGAAAATCGAGAGATTCAGGTCCGAAAGAACCCTGCAAAAAATATTGAACAGAAAAGAATAGAAAAGAATAGGAAATTGTGAATTCTTTTGAGTTGTTTTGAATACTGAATCTGAATTCTTTAGGAAAAAAATTATTTCGGTTTTAAAACATGAATTTTTAGGCATGACAAAAATAGAAAAGAATTAATATTTGTTTAATGTCATTTCAGGACTTGAAAACAAAATGAATTCTTTAATCTTTTTAACCAGAATAAAAAAGAATAAAAGAGAATTGAGAATGATATTAAGAATGCCGAATCTTTCCAAAAAAGACTTATTTCTTTATTCTTAATCTTTTTTATTCATTTCTATTCAGTATTTTTGCAGGGTATGGATCCAAAAACTTATTTAACGATCTGAATAAAAGGCATTCAGAGATATCAAAGAAGGCAAAGCTGAAAGAAGAATGTTTCTTACGTTGTAAATGGCAATCGATAAAGCTTTACCTCTTGTATTTTTAATAAAAAAGTGGGATGCAAGATTTAGAAATATTTAGATTTAGAAATATCGTTAATGCGTGTTTTCGAAATGAAAGAAATTCATATAAAGATATTTTTAAAGTTATCATTAGCATCAGGAGAACGATCAGAACTTGCAGATATTGTATTTGAATTAATTACTACATAACGATGACAATTCAACAAAACAGACAGAAATACTGTATTATATCATTGTACTATTTTCAGTTCCTAAATTGGGTGTAAAAATCAAATAACATATCTGTAACCTCGTTCTCAATTCTGCCGAATAATTTCCCTTGTTTATCATCACTCCACGTTTATTCCCACTGCATCACCGACCTCAATTTTTATTTTGCATTCAAATGAAATGTATAATCCAATTCTCTTTAATGATCAGATGTTTTGAAACTTAGGACGCAATTAAAATTTCGATTCACTATTAAACCTACTAATGCTTCATTTCTCTTCCATGTTCAATTCGATTTCACTTCATCATCTATACTTCATCGCCAAAACCTGTCTACCCAAACAAACTTCCCATTCAAAATAAATAAACTAAAGCGAAAATCCGGGAACCACGAGTAATAATTGCCGGATTCGCACGACTCCAATCGCACTGCATCTTCACACAGCCTTTTTCCGCTGAATGGAGTCTTTGGTTGCGTGTGCGAACACAAGAGATGCCAAGAGATGCGGCGCAGGCGAAAGCACGGGAAACCGAAAATGGGATCAAGCCGAGTATTGGCCGTCGAAATACACCCGGCCGGCAACTACGTGACGATGCCCGGCCAACGAAATTACTCCCGTGCGCATCGCCGGAATATTGGACGGATATTTGGAAGTAGCGTTTATTAGTCGCTCGCCCGCTGCCCGTCGCCCTCCAACACCCCCGATTCATTCATTTCGGCCACGCTTTTTGCCACTTTTTTGCCGCGCGGACGCAAAACTAGACCAACAATTTCGCGGCCCCGCTCGCAAATTCTGTTAGCTATTTTAAGTGACTTTCGCGGCGCAGCTGGACGACCGACTTGAATTGCTATTCCACCGGTTATATATTAAGAAGCTTTCTCAACGGAAATTAGTTGCCGATTTTTTTTATTTATTCACGAAAATTGTACACGGATAAAAAAAGTATATGAAAATATGACTAACCCTTGCAAAAATTGTAAATAAAAAAATTAATAAGTAACAGATTTATGCGACTTTTTTATATTTATGTTAGAGATGTTCATACTTTTACCCAAATTTTTCATATATCGCGATATTTGGAAAAAAAGAAAATGTGAAATACGCGTATTTAACATTTTCTTATTACTTAAATATAATCTTCTTTTTCTATAGTTTATTTGAAAATTTAGTATCCTCTTTTTCTCCACGTAAAAAATGATTTCGGTTGAAAATTATGTGCGACGGGATATGGCTAATACTGGCGAAAGTCGGGCAGAGGTGGAACCCGGATAATAATATCGTTTGGCATTATTTTCGGTTCATCAAAGTTTAATTACTCTTTTTGCCGGGTGACGTATTAATTAAATTATTCGGCCAGTTATACCCGTTTAAATATATTCTTCTCATTAATAACAAATTCAGTATGTGAGGTTGTTGCGTAAAATCCACCGAATTACGGGCAACGCAATTAGTTTATTAAACGCGCGTCATTTTTTCGGAACATTACACGACCCAGTTCGCGGAATTCACGAATTAATGCGAGCCCGATTTTGTTTCGACATGATACAATTTTTATTCGACGAATACATTTGTTCGCAAAGTTTGTAATGTGCGGCAGCCCAACTTTTTAACTTCGCACATATTTTTCTAACGCTCTTCATTAAAATTCGTCCTTTTGGGCGATGCATTACCCACGCGATTACTCGCGGAAATAAAAGTGCTTTATTTTCGACACAGACGCTCTAATTGCATTACAAGGGACCCGACGCAGCGTATTATTTTAAATTAGATAACTGAAATATTTACTGGCGCAATTTACCTAAGTTTGCTTGTTACGATTTCCATAGTTTTCTCTTAGTGTGACCATGTGCAAATTTACTGTGTCGTGTCCAACTTCGCCCGTAAATTTCATTACTAAAAATCATTGTCCCCGCGGTGTGAGGCGGATGGCTTATATCAAATTAATATATTAATCCAGTAGATATCGTTTTTCAGTGAAGTATGGCTCGACTCCGAATGAAATGAAAATTGAATGCAATTGACTATTGGTATTCTTCTGCCTGTTAAGTGTATAATGTATATTTTTCGACACAAAGAAATTGACACATTAATTAATATTAATCTAAGGAATTTAATTTGAAATGCTGCATATCATTAAAATATGTAATAAATAATATATATAATTAAGTTACAATTTTTGCCAAAAACAAAACTTTTGTTTTAGAAATGTACATATTTTTTAAAGTTTTGATAGAATTGTAGTATAGAATGCTACAAGTGAAACTATTCGAGTACGGTTGAAGGTATTGTTTAAGACGAGTTTTGTTTTTTGCGAACTTTCCGTTATTCCGTTATATTTCAAACAAACTTTTCGTTATACACCCAGGAAAATGCATTTAAGACGAATACATTTTTATTTATAAAGTTATATTGCAGTAAAATTATTACTTGAGCTGTTAAGTACACAAATTACTTATTTCGAGATATTCGACGTACATACTTAATTAAAAAAGATTATTATAAAAAAATTGAATAATTGTTATATACTTTTTATTCAAAGTTATTCATATATTAAATTTGAGAGGAGACAAATAAATAACAATTTTTATGAATAACTTCATTTCGTCAAAGTTAACTTATCTGACTCTCCACATCTACCCTTAATTCCGCTGGCATCTTAAAGAACGACTAATGACGTACAGCGAGTAACATAAACCACTCGATACACGGAGATATGTACACAAAATTTGCTCAAAGTGAAACGCTCCAAATAAATAATCTCTTCGCTTCGTACTTGAACATCAACCCTACTTGACATAACTAAATTAAATAAATAATCAAATAAATAAATAAACCGTTCTCCACTCCGTTTATCCCGAACGACCCGGGAACGACCCAATTTCCCGAATCCCCTTCAAAACATTCCAATCTTCCCATCTGAAGTCTCGCCTCGAGTTGCCGCCCTGTATTTCCGCGGGTCAACTTCATCCCAGATTATCTAGCAGGCATTACCCTAAATATGCCCGGCGTATTTACGCGACAAAAAGTGAACGTCACCGCGATATTTTCCGAAAATCATAACATCCCAGCGATGCTGCAACAGTCGTTCCCGAGCCCGGAAACGACCGTCGATGAGGATGCCGCTCACGTCGCGCTGTTACTTATCTGTCGACTAAGAGTGCGACCGTAGCGGGTTCCAAAAAGTCCGCTCCCGGTGAACAAAAAGCGTCCATTATGCCGGTATATCGCGCCGCGACGTCAAAAGTAGTAACAGCTGAAACATGGTCCGGCATTGTCCACTCGGTCACGTACGTTGCACCTTTTGAAGCGGCCGTCGAATGGCGTTAACCCCTCCCCCGATTGGCCCCTTTGTCTCTCGGCGGACAATGCCCAAGTCGGGCGGCTAAACGGCGCGCGCCGGTCCAAAAACTGATCGGAGAAATTTATGCGAGTTGCGGGCAGTTTCGAGTGGGATGTGCAGTTTTCGCGAGCCACCTATGTTACGTATGTTAGGATCCGGCGATACACGCTGCGTTAATCAAGGACGGAGGCATTTACACAGAGACCAGTGTTGGACATTGGAGCATGTTTTCGATGTTTGCGGGTGTTAGAATGCGTTTGGTTTAGCGAGGTGCAATATAGGGAGTAATTTGAAGGATGTGAGATTTGAGTGGTTTTTAGGAGGAGAGTTATGGGGGTAGGAGGGTTAAGGAAATATTGTGGTTGGAATACTAATGGGGTATAGGAAATGTAGCCGGTGTATTTTGTTTGAATGCGAAAGATATGTGAGCGATACCCTAAGAGCACAATATTCCAGGTGTTTCGAGATTTTGGTTATAATTTTGTAGGTTCAAACATTGTTTGTACAGAGATTTTTCCAAGTTTTAGACGTATTTGCAATTTTTCGTTTCAGAAAATCTCTATGTTTGGATCTATAAACTTATAATTATAACCAAAATATCGAAAATTTAATTTTATAAAACAGTAAAAAGTCTGAAGTTGTGTATTTTTTATGGTCATAAAATATTTGCTACAGAGTTGGTTACTATATAGTACCGATTTTTTATGATTCATTAGCATTAGTTCCCAAAACAGTAATTAGTCTTAGAATAAGAACAATTACTGGAGACTAGTAAAGAGCTGCGTTTCATTGTTTATATACAATATATTACTTGTTTGCGAATAGTTCGTTATCACTATTATATCGTAGCGCATCGTGTGTGAGGGACACCACGCGCCCTAACCTTACATCGAACTTTACTTGGTGTGAAGCCCCAATTAAATCCCCCATTCGAAAGCAGGAACGCACAAATTTGTCAATATAGTCGCACACACCCTATCTATAGTCCTTCGAGCCGGATCTCTATGTTATCATTCACATTCACCAACGCTCGTTAACAATGTAATAATTAAGGGACAGACTAGAATATCCTATTAAGCATTTTTTCAATTCGTTTTTAATTATGTTTGTTTTTTGCATTTTGGAATGATTGCAAAAATTTCCTGTGAGTGAAACCGAAAATTTGGATGAAATTTGTTTTTTTTTTCTATCCAGTTTTACACCATTTACTGGATTCTGAAGTAAAGACTAAAAAATAGGAATCTAGGAGAAATTGAATTGATTCATTCTATATAAAAATAGTGTACTATAAATTTTTGCGGACATTCATCTTTCTTTCTTCAAAACACTGCTGTATTCTTCGAAAAGTTTTATATTCCTTTACGCGAAGACGATATCAACCTTAACGAATGTTTTCAGCAGGCAATATCGATTTTCATTCCAAGTTGAAATTGAATGCTTTTAACAAATTCAACGGGTTTTCAGTGGCAAATTGAGAGAGATCACCTTTACTTATTTCGGATTCTGAACTGAGGTCAGAACTGTGGCACGGGTTTTTGTTTAAAAACATCCGTGCTAAAAGGGATTGGTCTCTTCTTTTTTCATCATTTGAGATCGTTTCCACCTTTTTGTAGAAAGAAATTAACGCCGGATAAAAAAAGGACACAAATACACAAAAAAATCCCGTGCTACATAACTAATACTTTTTGGACAGTACTATTTATGACATGAGATTTGTACTATTTCGTGACTATCGAATCATTTACAATAGGAAATAATAAGGAAGCAAGAAATAAAATCATTAAAGTTCTAAGCGACTATATAACATATCAAATACTTTTTTAAACAAAATAACCTGCAGGTAATTTTTAATGTTTTAAATGTCTCCAGGCATTATACTGCCTGAAAATAAATATATTTTTAAATTACCATTCCAGGTCTATCTCAAAAACATATCAGATCAATGTACTCTTCAGATAAAATTAAAAATTCGTTACTCCAAGTGTTTCAAAGACAAATCTATATCTTTATTATCTGCTTGCTCCAGAATTAACCCCCGCACATCCTTGCTATCCCTATCACATAACTGAATTCGAATAGACCTCAACCTCAAAACCCACCAAAGGCCATCTTTTCTCCCAAACGTTCTTCCACAACATTCCGAACCCCTCTATCCCCTCACCCCCGAAAATACAAATCACCTCGCCCCGAAAGAACGTCCGAACCAAATCACCACGACACAATGAGGACCTTCACGCGAGCCGTGCTCGTAAATCAGCGCCGCACCTCGGCCGTTGAGTTGGTCAAATCGAAATCGCGCCATTAAAATTAATGAAAACGGCGCCGATGATAAATCCCGCGGGTTTACGGCCTTGCGGGACCCGGCTTAATACTAAATCAAGAAGCGTCCGAAGAGTAATTTTCATAACTTTGCTCGCGCGAATTAAAATCCGGCGAAGCTCGCCGGAAGTGGCGCGCATAGCGGCGTCGCGATGAAGCATTGTTTCGGCTTTACTTCGCACATAAAAGCGACAATGTTACTCGTTTGGCGCTATTTTGCCAGCCGGTCCGACCGCAGCTATATCACCCCGCGGTTTCGGACGTGGACCCGCGTATGGTTGGCGCGCGCCGAAATGATAGGGGAGCCGCGCTCAGTTCGCCATTCCTGGAATATATTATGCCGCGGATGGTTACAGATGAGGCCGAAGGGGAACGAAGGCGCGCAATTGGAAGGGGCGTGAGCATCCGGCGATCGTAAATTGGCACGCTCGGTCGAGGGACTGGTCTATAAACGATATGGTCCGGCATTTTTCCTGACTTCCTGAGGGAGAGAGGCAAAAAGTGGACGATTCCGAGTGGATTTGAGACAGTGATTTTTTTGGGATAGGGGTGAGGTTGGTTTTGGGTAATATGGTGAAGGTGGGTCGGATTGAGATTTATTTTGAGTTAGACTAGGGAGAGGAGTTAATTGGAACGTTGCAAAAAGAGCTTCAGAAGGAATGAGAAGATGTTAAGGGTGAAAGTGGTATTTTCAAGGCTTGTGAAATGATCCTCCAAAACTCAAAATTGATATGTTAGTTTGTTAATTTTTTGATCATGTATGATGTGGGGTAGACATTTATTTTATTAAGTAAGTTTTGGTATGTTGATTTTCAAAAGAATCGGTTGGGATCGGTTGAAATTTAGTTGGAAGTGGGGCAATTGGTTTTGCTTGAGAAATTGGGTGAGTACTGGGAGGAGCTTTCTTGATGAGTCGCTATTAGCTTATTATCTGCCAGAATTATCTAAATTTAAGATAGAACTAATAGGGTAAACTTAAATAAGAGGATAAGCAGTATCGTTTGTCAGATCAAGACGTTAGGAGGTTTCGTAATTGATACTCGAGGGTAAAGTCTTGTCAACCTTGGAAATAATTTCATCGATGTTTCATGGGGTTTCCTTGAGTAATAATTAAAATGATGCATCGATTTTATCACTATAAAAATTAGTTTCTTAAGAACCTATTAATTTTCAAAAGTTTCTCGGAACAAAATTCAATAACTATTCAATTTCATATAGGTAGCAAATAAAGCAAATTTAGTAAATTTGTTTGTTCCACTTATTTTTACACAACGCACTTAAGTATTCCAAAAGTAGAATCCGAAAAACATGTTTTCTCAACAAATCAACTTTACTGCTCTCTAAAGTAAATATTTGCATTAATAAGAGAAGAATTACCCCGGCAAAATTGGATTCGCGTATGACGTATTACTTTTTTTTCTCGATGCCTGAAAACTGATGAAAGTAACTCGACGAAAAGTCTATTTCCATTTCTTCGATCGCCGGCGTCTTGTCGCGCGAGGTGTCGAAATCCGAAATATCCTGCGCGTAATACAAGTTATTTTTTAACCCGAGCGAGTTAGTTGAAAGCGAGAACGCGCGCCCGGGAAAATGCAAATCACGAATACTTGCATGTCAGATAAGGATGAAGGCACCTTCAATTGTCGCGAGTCCCATTTGTATACCTGTTCACGCGTGCCCGGAATACATACAAAGCCGGCGGGCGCGCTCGCGGTGTTATTTTATTTTTAAATCGGATTTGCCAATGTCCCCCAAGAAACGCGGAATGAATAACATGCATTCTTTATCATCTTAAGAGACGGCCGGCGTTCTTTGTCGATATAAAAGCGTCTTCAAGTAGCTCGCATACTTTTCGTATAATAGATAACAGCGGGTGAAGAAAAAGGAATTGAGTCGAGATATCGCGAAATCATTGTGTTTCTTTCATACAAGAAACGCACGTTTGGTTTGACAAAATCCTTACTACGAGTAACTTTATGAATTAGGTCGAGATGATACTTTTCAATTACCACGATTCTTCTTTTGAATTTCATAAAAAAATCATGTATTTCTTGCTAAAACGATATATGGCAACTATTGAGATGTAGAAAGGAAAATGAAAAGGAATGAAAAAACGTTTAGCCGATAAAAGAACCGACTATTTTTGCAAGATCAAGGATGATCCAGCCGATTTCTCGGATGAAAAATAGGTAATTTCGGGTCGCAAACAACCGAGGCAATGATATGCGCCAAGAACATTTTATGTCCGGCGGAACGAGCGTTTCATAAATCTTGATCGTGCGAGTCATGATTCGGACAAATAATGTAGACTCGATACCGATGACTGGCCTTTTCGGGTCCATCGTTTCAGCGTCGACACGCGCAGCCACCGAACAACGCACGTTCTTACGGCAAAATTATTTCAGATCGCCCTCGGAATATCAACCGCGCAAATTAATGCCATAGGAACGCGCTGGAAAATGACGTCATTATCATCGTATATTTCGAGGTTTCCTAATTGAATCGTACACTCATTACTCGGAACAATAATAATAACGATGATGATCATTATCATCACCGCCATCATTGTCATTATCATTATTCTTGTCACTACCCCGCGATAATAACATTAACTTTCCCAAATACTCTTCCACCGTTTTCATACTCGAAACTGACTTTCCTTCCTCGTTCTCTTTTCCTCCAAAAAGATCGCTTCGTTCCCACTAAATCGACGACAAAATAACGTACTTCATCCTTTAGTTCGAAAAAAGTAAATTTTTTCGATTACACGAGGAAGCTGTGGAAAAAATGAAAATCCTGAAATTGTCTCGGCTCGTGCCGTCGATCCTGCCAGGCTAATTCCGGCGACACTTGGGACGCGGCGCCGATTGAGCCGGCCATTACTTAGCGCGAAAAAACGGCCCGGTATATTCATTTCCTTAATCAAACGCCGGAATCTTACGGACCATAAATCTGGGCCAGTGTTACCGGGCCGACCTATTTAGTGCGCGGGGCATTTGTCTTGCGAAAGCGAGGCTTATCTAAATGCGTCGACGTTGATTCCGGGCGCCGCGCAGCGCCACCACACGCCTCCGTCTAATCTCGCTAATCTGCTCCAGGGCCGCGATACTCGCTTTATCTATCGACTGATACGACGGAGCCGACTATACCGGTGACAGACCAACTTAATTGCCGGCCGCGCGGGGGCGCGTCGACCTGACGGGGTCACGACGAACCCCAGGTGGATCGTAAATGTGTGTGTGCGACTGTGTGGGTGTGTGCGTGTGGTGCGCAGGGTATTGCTACGTGCTTGGGTTACCCGAATTCCGAGGTCGTGTTACGGTTCGTTAATTAATATTTTGGGATATTAATTTCGATGTTAAGGAGGCGGGTATTGATGGGAGACAACATTTTAGGGGAGGAGGAAGGGTTGGTGGTCGAGAAATGGTGGAATTGGAATTATTGCTAATTGGTCGTAGGTTTATGTCTATATATTATGAAGATTAATATAAAGTAAGTAAGTGTGTTATGATTATTTCGACGCCTGGGTGGAAGAAGGTTACATTTCAGGAAAAAGTCGAAGAAGATTCCATTTCAGAAAGGTGCCGTTAGGACCATTGATTTAGATGAGCTGAAATGGAAACTTCTGAAATGGAACCTTCTTCCACCCAGGCGTCGATTTACTGAGCATCATAAATTTCGACGCATCAGTTTATCTTGGGAGAGCGAAAGAGCATTTTTGATTTTAGAACTTTTTCGGATGCAGAAGATTGGGCATTAAAATAATCTGAGACGAACTTAAAAACTTCTTTTGAACTTCAACTTTAATTCGTTCACTAGAAAAAATGTGTTTTGTTTTATCATTGGTTTTTCATTTTGAGACATTGAAACATCTTTGATGTTTCTTCTAGGTAAAGCCGTTTTATTTTGAGACACTTTTCGTGTCTACTATATCAAAGTTTTTCAAATTGAGACAATTAATTTTGTTGTGTTATGTCTGCCATTCATAAATAATTAATTTGGCGAACCTATTCAGACAGTCACCTGTTTGTAATGGTGAATTCATAAAATCTAGTTCCATTTTCAAGTGGAATTCCAACTAAAAAACCCTTGAGACCGATAGGTACTCAATTTTGTTTTACAATGACAGACCGGTAGCGCATCCGCCACTAATAATGTTGATTCAAGTAGATCCGCAGTCTGCGGAACTCGAAAATGATGGATAACTTATAAATTTAAAAACCCGCGGCGTTCTTGAAAAAAGTTTCGCCGACCCGCGTCAAGATTTAACTTAGTTTTTGACTGAGCGTCAATTTGCGGACAAATTACCGACTTTTTCCTTCAGCGAAATCGCAGACTCGATCCGCCAAAATCTGAAATTGCAGTTCCGTGTAACAAAGGTCCCTTAACAAGAATTCAAATGTAACTCATACGTGGGAAATAAAATATGTATTTCGGAATGTGATCGGAGCTGAAAGACACGGTGCGGGGTCAGGTTTAATTTGACTATCGGAAAATCAAAATACAAAAAAGGAACTCGAGCCGCAGAGGACAAAAAAGAAAATCGCGTTGGGTTTAACGTGTCGCATGTGGCTTCTGCGAGTGCAAAAGATATAGAAAAATCCTTTTACGCTTGAATATTGTATTTCAATACCTACATCAAGTCCAGGCAAGACAAAGGAAAATTGAATACAAAGCAGCATTATGTTTACGAAATGTACGCTTTTTTCTTCGCGGAAATTGTATAATAACATTTTTTGGTCCGCATCTCGTCTTGCGAGGTATAATAACTCGATACGGACTTTTGCGATTTTTGCGAGAGAAATGAAAGTCATTTCGCATTTCTAGCTGCGAATTGAGATTGTTATTTCACGCGAACTCGGGTGGAATTTAGAAATCATTTGTTTTCGGTCTTCGTAAAGGTCGAGCAAAAAAGAAGCAAAAATGGAGTTAAATCGGAATTGCAAACAAATGAAACTATACGTTGTTTTAACGTTAGTTTAAAACTCCAATTTCATTCGATTTCATTCGAAGCTCGGCCTCATCGTGTGCATAATTCACTGTTTTTGGAAATTTATTTGTTTTACTCGACGTTCGCTAATAGCACATCTAAACGACTGTTTTTACAACTTCGATCGATACTCACATTATTCCCTTTATATAAAAGGATCGGAAACTTCTTATACATTCTGGCTTGTCAATTAAGCTTGTTATATGATTAATTAAACATACCTTCTCACTTTTGAAGAGATATTTTGGTTTCATTATTTTATGCAAACAAAAGATATTATTTTAAGTACGAAATTCGTATTTGATATTGATATCAAAGACGAACTTCCCGTTAAAACACTCAAATTTGCCCATCAATGATTTCCAAAAATACCACTTCCAACAGATCTTTAACATTCTTCCACAACCCCAACAGTACATAAATCTTCTTCGTCCTTGCATTTTTGTGTCGAAATATTCACACCTTATTCATCCACGAAATCCATCCACACGTCCAACCCCTCAACATTTCAATACTCAACTCCAACTCGATCGCCTTCGATGCCAATTTTCCGACGTCTGTTTCACGGAGGAAACATCTATTTAAATCCAACAGCAGCCCTTTATTTACCAACATTTTTATCCTGCAAAAACTGAAAATCAATTCTGCCAGAAAGAAGGATAAAAATCTCCTAATCATTTAATTAAGGTAGTTTTTTCACGAAGGGCAGGATATTTAGAGTGCCAAACAAAACGTTACTAAATTATTCAAATAATAAATTATTTTTTGTTGATTTCCGATCAGGTTTCTTTACTTTTCATTCAATCGATAATTTAACTTACAAACTGTAAATTAGATAGTTTTTTGCCTGAAAATCTTATTTTAATTTTATATAAATAAAACTTAGTTAACATAATGCAATGATGATCTCATTTAACTCAATATAAAAATTTAAATTTCAATACTTAATATCTCAAGAACTGGACGGTAAAAATCGTTGAAATTTTGGCAAATAAAATTAATCACCTTGTATTTTTACATACATTTTTTTCAAACCTTAATCTTTATTTTCACTTTTTGTTCGAACGTTCTTAACATTTAGTTAGTAGTATTTGTCTTTGTCTATCTGGCATCATTGCTCAAAGTCTTCAAAATCTCAAAAAACTTTTTCGCCCTACCTCCCCCACCCCTCAAATCCTTTTCTCCACTATAAACCGCCATCTCCCTAATCCTACCCCCTCCCCCCGATAAAGCTGAAAACACCCGGTCCCGCGCCGCTCGCGAAAGTATTTGACAGCGCGGAACAATTAGCAAGTTAAAGCGAATCGTTAAATTTTGAATCGCTCAACTCTTAACAAGCACTCAAGCCGTTTCCTGAAGGTGTCACAAATGAGAAAGAGCGCATCCTCGGCGCACGTACTCGGTAAATAAATATTGGCGGAGTACCGAGCTGCGTCTCCAGAGGCGCAAGAGAGAGGACACTGAGTTCACGGCTGGAAAATGTATTTAACCTGCGAGACGATGAGAGACGTCGCACTGCCAGCGTTGTGTCGGGATCGAGAGTGTCATGGGTGGGACGAGAGGGGGGGGGAGGGGTGGCGAAGTTGCATCGCGAGTAAGTAATTCGACACGGAAACTGGATTGCACTCGAAACTATCTCGGAACACTGGCATAATGGAGCTTGAGGAAACGTATGTAAAGCACGGCTCGCCGCGACACTTAGCCGGGTAAATCTCAATGAAGCCGCGGTATTAAATGTGTCGGTAATTTGGCGGCGATATAAAAGTGCAGGGAAGGGCAAAGGTTGATCGATAGCGACCGCGGACGGACGTCTTTCCGGTTGCAAGGTGTAATTGACTGCGAGATTACGGGACATTTTTCGTTCTGTCGATAAATCATGGACGAAGGGAAGAGAGTACTTGCGGACAAATTTCGTGGACGACTTTTTGGGTGGGTTTCTGGAGTTTTGGAAGAGGGTTGTGAGGAGAGTTGAAACATGGAGTGGAAGAAATTAGGTTTGGGGTAGATCGATTTTTTTTAGAAAGTTTTGTTTTAAGAGAATTTTTTTGAATTAAAATTGTATGAAAGTTGTGGATGGAATGAAAAAAAGATTCCTACTTGTTTTAAAATTCAATTATAGATATTATTTTATATACAGAATTAAGGTAGGAAGTCACCCAAATCTAAAGTAAAAATAGGTGTTAAAATTTGTGTTGTTAAATTACGTTTGAATATGAGAGAAAAACAAGAAATTATATTTTCAGGTTTTTGAGGTAAAAATGTTAATTTTATAATAGAAAGAAATATCAGAAAAGATAAAATAGTTGCTCTCATTACTACCATAGTTTAATACGATGTGTCAGATTACAAAATGCAAAATAAGAACCCAATAAACATATTAACAATGAATCTAAGAATATAAATGGTAAACTGCAGTTTTTTTAACGTCTAAATAAAACTTAGGTCTTAAACTATTATTAAATAGTTTTTCATGAACATGCTAAATTGTTTAGATATAGAACTTTCAAGTTTGTCTTGCTAATATTGTGTTAACCCATATACGTCAGTACATTTTAGTGCAATTTTTTAATAATTGTTTTCTCGGTTCATACGTGGTGAAATGCCATTTTTTGGGTGTCAATCGAAAGAGCAATACTAAATCAACCAAATTACGTATATATTTAGTAATTCTTAAATTGTTAGGTTTGTTAGGTTGACTTTCTACCTTAAGAGAAGGACGAAGGCTATTTTAATTTCTACAATACTCATTTTAGTGACATTTGAATGAATATGAACGTTGCAAAATATTTGTTGTTTTCAGGAGAACACAGTGGTTCTTTGGGAGAATGTTGTAAGCTGTGCAAATTTGATTTTAGAAAGGCGATTAATGTGTAAGTAGTATTTCAGTAAGTTATAAACAACTTTGTTGGTTCAAAATAATCGTCTTTGCTACGCAAAAAAGGCAAATTTGCATCGTTTACAATATTCTCCCATTTATAAAGAATGCGGCGTTCTCCTGGAACGACAAGTATCTTGCAAAATTTATATAAATACAAAGACACTGAAGTCGGTAAAATAGAAATTGACACTCACTTTTTGACTGACCTTCTCTTAAAAGTGTTCTCTTAATTATAGCGAAGTTTCACCAATTCCAAAACAAAGAGAACATTTCATTCAAAAGTTCGTTTTTTTCTCACTTTTAAAACCGGAATCTGCAATATAATTGTACTGTAATCATAAACAAGACAAGAATTAATCCGACCAGAAACGTTTGTTTTTCGACCCGTTTCTGGTCGGAAAATTTTTGTGAAACGTTGGTTTTCGCGAAAATTGAAAACCAACATAAACTGATAACTTTTGAAACGTGGCCGATCAAAGTTGAATCGATTTCGGTTGCGTCGAATCATCCCGATTAAACCGACAGTCGGCCGGACGTCGACTAATCGGTCGTTTCGCGGGCTTAAAACAATTTGCAGTTTATTTTGCGCGCGGCGACATTAGAGCCGTCACGCGGCGGGAAATATTGTCAGAAATATTCGCCCCATCATATTTCAAGGCGCTGCTAAAAATGAAATATAATCTTTCATTTGTGGCAGGTATTGTGAACTTGTCACAGCTGCATACATTTTCTTATTAAATTGCACTTGCAGCGCGACGGCTTAAAATAACGCGGGGACACGCTATTAAATGCGGATAAATTACTTTTGCAGTCCGACTATCGAGTTCGCGATGCTCGTCTGCAAACTCGATTCCTCCTCCATTCGAAATTTCGCTAAATTCCAATTTCCGAAATTGGAATTTACTTCTACCCCTCTAATATAGAACAAGATGTATATTATACATATATTAGAAGGACATTCATACATAAAATAGATATATTAATATATAAATATAATATATACTAGATATATACAACATTCATGTTCTATCTGGATATACTTCCCAATGTCCGTCATTATCCACCATCATCGCAAACTACACCCTGTTCTGCCAGATAACGGTCAGATTTCCGCTTTTTGCGTCGTTAATGAGCCCGAGAAATCAATCTGAATGGGTTACCCGAAACCACGACAGCGCAACCGAAACACGCCAATTATGATAATTCATCATGCGCCCAGGACGCTCTCCGTAATCCACTTTCCCGTACGAAATATCAAGGGTGATGGGAAAGCGGAGCTCGGCTCTAACAAGCCGATACTATTTTTGGCCGCTGCGTTTCGGGCGAAGGAAGCGGTGATTCACGTACCTTTGTGAAGGTGAGAGTGGCGATGGGTGGCAGACGTGGCAGGTTCGGATAGTAAAAGCTCCCGGCGGGATGAGCGGGATATCGCGATGTGATTCTGTACGCAATTCCCTGCGGTTGTGTTGGCCAGTTGGCAGCCGTAAATGTGAAGCCATTATCTGTACCGCCGTCCAAAGGATCCAGCTGCAAGTTGAAACGACTGAGGTTGAGAGGAGTCGGGCTTAGGACGTGCAAGCTCTTTAAATTTGTACATTCCAAAGGAAACTTTTTCGCCGCGACGTCCGGACGTGTTGTTTCATTATCAGACGAAGCGGCGGCGATAGTTTTCGGTTACTTTTCGCCTCTTTCGTGGAGACATATTTTGCGTCTCGGGCTGGCTCGACTTTCGGCGTTATTCAAGGCAAAGTGTCCTTCTGGAGAGGTTCATAAGGATTTCTGTTCTTGGGTGAGTGAAAAGAAAAGTTTCGGTGAGGGAGATTTTTTTATCGCGGACATTTCACAAAGAGTCATTTTGGAATTAATGCAATACACGTGTAGGTGTGTCGCGGGTAGTAAATCCGGGTTGGAGGTTTAAAGTTTTTTGTGGTAAAATGTAGGTGGAGAAAAACTGTTGGAAAAAGAGGTTGAATATGTTGAAAAATACAAATGTTAACAATGGGTTAACAATAGTGTGTAAATGTTTAGGAGAAAGGTAAGCAAAGAATGTTCACGGTTTGTTTCGTTTTAACGGGGTAAGTATTTTCATTTAAAATTTTGAACGCTTTTTATCATATGCAAAGTGCATGTTAAATCTTTATCATTGAATTCAACGAAATTTTTCGTTTTGCGTGTAGCCTAAACGGAACGTCGTACATAACGTCAATTTCTAATTAAAAAATTATACAGTTTTTTTAGAACGCTTCATGTCGTGAAAAGTTAATTAATTCTTTAGAATATAGAAAGTTAATTAATCTCTATTTCTCACTCTTTCTCGACATAATCACTTTGAAATTGTGTCGTGGACTTATTGATTTCCGTGCATACTTCCTTTCAGTCTCGTCAGAATTTAAAGTTCAATAGACAGACTTTTTCGATGAAACGTTAAATAAAGTTTTCCATCCTTTCCAAATCTCGGTTGAACTACTTCCAGTATTACAAACAAAGCAAAAAACATACAAAATATTAATTAATACACATCCCACATCAGATTTATCCGAAGTGATACACCTCATCAGCATCAATCCATTCTTAATTTTGTTATTTACTAACCTCAAAATTCTACTTCCTTACTGAATTCCTCGCATATACATCACGTTAACAAAGAGCCCAAAATAATTTAACATTAAATCCCACTTCCATCAATCTCTCCATTCCCTTCAATTCCAACACCACCATTTTCCCTTTTTCGAGTATCTGCCTCGCAATTCCCGGTCGAAAAACGAGCCTTACAAACGCTGCAAGTCGGGTTACCCCGATCATGAGCCGATAATGAGTATGCAGATACGCGCGGAATATTTCGGAGCCGATGAAAACACAAATCGATAAACGTATCGTCAAATATGCATGAGCGCGCGAGAGTCCATCACCATTTCTAATAAACCCGCGCGCGTATTCGTAAAGCGGGTCGCTCGGGCGTAATAGCCTTGTTCGTCGTTCTTAATGATGGATTGTACCGCGTCAGGCCGGAAGGACAGAATGTCTTGAGCTCATGTTTAGCGTGATATACGAGAACGCGCTGTCCCGCCGGGCCATTCGGATAAACCGTCGGCGCCGAAAAAATACGCTCCGAAACAAAGGCATCGATCAATTTTTCTCGGGCGATATCGCCGGATTATGTTCGGCGGGATTCCGCGATTTAAGGCGACCCGCTTTGCGCGCGAAATTGCCGTTGATAAAAGCTCGATCGGGGTGTTTATTCATTAGCCGGCGGCGTATCGAGTGAAGCACTTGGCTGGCGTCACGGAGACGCGTTTTGTTCGGCTGTTTGCATAATTTATCGCGGCGAGGCTTTTGATTTAGGACCGGAGTCGACGAGGAGAGAAGCGGCGGCCGAAAAAGAAAAACACGACGGCAAAAAGGAACGATAAAAGGCGAAAAACGCGAGATCAAAACCCGGCGAAGTTGGCGTTGTAAGAAACATTTTCGATTTGCATCTCGTAATGCAGTTCCAAACAATACGCAATTCCGGAATACAAAACTCGGCGAAAATGTTTAGCCCAGTTGCGAAAGAATTTAATAAGAGCCGAGTCGGGCTGCGTTTCTTTTTTCACTTTTAATTGCGCGCTTTCGAAAATTAGCGGTCGAGTTTGGACGGATGCACGCGCAGGAAAAGGTGGAAATTAGGTTTGGAACGGGAACGCGCCGATGCTGCGCAAATGGAAAAATTTTATCCGCAAAACGCGACGCGTATTACTTTTCAGTGCAGTTTGAGGTTATTTAAGAGTGTTGCAGCAGTCGAATTGGGGAATAAACAGATGAACATTGAAATAGTTGAATTTAATGATTAGAATTCAAAGAGACTTTCATTGATTTATGTGTTTCGAAATGAAATTGATTTTGTAATTTATCTAAATATTTTATTGAATATATATGAAGTAAGAAATTGAAAACCTTTTATATTATATTATATTTTATTTTTATATTATATGATGGCATATAATATAATATAGTGTATTTTTCAATTATTTTTTAATTAAAGTCTACAATTGATTAATCTACTCCATAAGAGTATATATTAAAAATACGAACCTATTAGACTATTTATTTAAATTAAATACATTATTTATTTGAATATAATAAATGTATAAATAACATTTTATTTGAGTGAATAGTTAATTTAATCTACTGGTCTATTTAATTTTAATAAATAGACCAACAGGTTCGTATTTAAGTAAATATTTATTTTTATTAAATAAACCGTTCTCTAAATATACATTTGCTCCTGTCTGTACAAGCATTTATCTTGAAAATAGGCTCGGAATGACACATAAAACATCCTTAAACTATTTTATGAATGTGAAATACTGCAAAACATAGATTAGCAGAAATAGCAATATCATTTAAAAACATTTGTAATCCAAATGTATAATCCCGTAGAGCGGAATATGCAATTTCCTGAAAATGTGTATTCCCGAAACTGATTTCAAAATCTCCGAGACTACATTTTAAATAATAATTTTGCCGAGACTTTTTCTTCGGCGTAAAGTTCGGCGATTTCTGGGCCCATCGATCATTCAAATTATTCCGTAGCACTCCGTTTTTCGATATGAACATCGAGAATAATAACCCGTCGTTCCGCCTCGCGATATTGCGTTACTTTTAATACGCCGAGCGAAGTGCTTCCGCCGGGAAACTTGAAATCCGACTTCGCGAGTGATTTTCGTCAAACTGTTTTTGCGAGACGCGTAATGTAAAGCGCGGTTCGCGCGGTCGCGGGATTACGTGCCGTCCTCGAATCGATAATATATTGCAATCACGCCGATACTTGTCACGATGCATTATTATTTGGCGGACGCGCGGATTTGTTGCGAAGTAACGCGATCTGCGTTGCTCGGGCTCGCATAATGCGCGCGTTTAATATCGCGACGTGGAAAAAGGAAACAAAATCTGATCGAATGCGGGAAATCCGGATTCAATTGTTATCGCAGTTGAGTGGTTTGATTGCGTCGGATATTTACTTTTGCGCATGTAATATTATAATACAAAACGAGCTCTGTCGACGAGTTGTATGAAAAATCACGAACGGTGGATGTTTTCAGTCGAATTTGTCGCGACAATTTGCGCTCGTCTGGCGCAGCGAAAATTTTGATTTGCGTGGAAAGATTATTGCGTTACAAAACAAAAAATTGGATTAAAACAACGGCAGTGCAAAAGGGAATGTAAATGTGAAGTACGTTTTATGGGATTTTTGTCGTGAAAATAGAAATTGATGGAGCTTTGTTGAAAATTGTTAATTTTGAATGGTGTTTCATTAGAATTGAAGAGGTTAAAGTGGACTTTCGATTGGTGTAAATAGTTTTGATTTTCAATACATTTTGAAGTTGATGAAAACGTTTGAGGACGGAATGTAATGTATAGATTCAAATGGTCGCCGGTTTGTTAATAATTGCAAAAAAGGAATTGCACTTTTTAGCAAGTATTTTGTGTAACAACTAAGCAGGTGTTATGTGCAAATATTTCCCTGCGTACTTTTCTTTATAATAATGACTTGTGAGATTCGGTGTATTAAAAATACATGTCCTACCGAGAAATATATAAAAAGAAATGAAATAATGTTAAATACAAATACAAATGAATATTTCATGCAAGGGTGACACATTAATTCAGTTGTACTAAATTATTTCTTATTCAAAGATATTTATTATTCCAGATGCTTAGTTTTTAATATAATTCAGCGTTGACCGAATTGTTACTGTACCAAATTAAACCATTAGGAATAAAATGCTTTTTATCAAACGACTTTTTTTATTTATCTTAGTTCATATTTAATTATACAGTATAACCTTAACCTGAGATTTTTCTCCCACCAAACCTTAACTGTCTTACTTAATCAATCAATTCAGTTCAATACTATTCTCTTTGATCTTCAATTTCTTCCACATTCTTATACCTATTAAGAAATAAAACAATTGTAAATACAATATTCAACTAAATATTTTTCTTATTGGACGCAACAAATATTTAGGCGCGGCCAATAATACTGGTAAGCCAGAGTGCAGATGGTTGAAACACGAAGAAAATATCTCTACATTAACCCTACATATGCTTTCGCCAGGCACGAGTATGCTAGGCGAAGGCATTCTAAGGTACGTGGATTGTTCTATTTTGATTAATAATAAAATATGCCTGCGCCAGGCATACAAATGAGAGTGCTGAATATATTATTTTTTGCGTGTGCAAAAAACATTGTGTTTGGACACTAGAAGGACGATTCTTCAAAGAAATGTGTACGAGATATTGAATTAACAATTGTATAATTTCTGTACGAAAAAATGATAGGTGAAAAAACTCTCTGTTAAGTCAACTTAATTGCCAAATGTCTTTAAGACGTTTTGGCAATTAATTAATACCATTTCTCTTACATTCAACTGCAAAGCGTCTAGTCACCCCTACTGAAAAAATTTAATATTAAACTTAATATAAAATCTAATATACAAAATTGAGCCCCTATTTAACATGAAATTTTATATGAAAAATAATATCAGATTTAATATAAATTTAATATGAAATTTAACATGAAATCTAATATGAAAATTAAGGTTGTACAATCGCAAAGGAGTGTATTTTTAGGGTTCAATAAATTAATCGTTTGGATAGCCTATTTGATTGAAAGCAAACGTTGTATTTTTGTGTGATATTGGTGAACAAGGATAAAATAATTATTTTATCAACTCAATTTTCAAAAACTAAGAAAAAACAACATTTTTTAAACATTTGAATTTTTTTATATAATTACAAAATTTCTTATGAAAGCTATTAAATCG
>JABFPB010001373.1:0-25716 GCA_022817645.1 Ceratoteleas bidentatus | reverse complement strand
TGAGTTATTATAAAAATATCACGTTTGGTGTGAAATGGCCGATTCGGAGTTGCTCAGTCCGTTCGACATCACCTTAACTAGTAAAACACTTAAAGATGTGATTTAACGTAAAACGCAAAATCTATTTAAAACATTTACAAAACACTGAGTTTTTTACACAATTTAGACACCACACCCATATAGACATCGAACATAGAATCCATATGGATTCTACGTGGAGGAACATTCGGACGTAGATTCGACGTAGATTCCACGTCGAATCTACGTGTTTTCGAGGTATGTCTGTTAGGGCAGTTTCTTTCCAAATTCCGACGAATGTATAACAATGGCACGAGTGGGATAACCTGTTCCGCTGTAACTAAAATTAATAAATTTTCTTTTCAGTTCTGTTAAATTTTCTTCAAAATTGCCGTTAAGCCACTTTTGTAAAGTTTCATTTTCATTTTTAAGCACAATTAAGCAACTAAATATAAATGAAGTTTTCGGAAAGGATTTAACGGCCGCCATTTTGGTATCCTGCAAGTTCCAATAAAGAATATTTCGAGCAATCTATAAATATACATTCAATTGTTTGGTATTTATATGTATATGCAAGTAATAATACTGCCTATATCGATTTCCCTGTAGATTGTCTTCATTTTTTTATTTTGATCGTATTGCAACTGATAAATTTGTTTCAACAATTGTTCACATTGTAGGGCAGAATGTTCTGAAATAAGAATCAGCTTTTTATACTAATTTAATATTTCCATACAAACTTTTGTTTAAAATGGAATAAAAATATTGAATCACTGAATTGCCTTTTCACGCAAGCACTAGATTGTTGATCTATATCACTGAAACTGTCTGATCGGCTGTTAAAGCCTTTCTGCTGGCTTAATAATCTTGCTTGTTCTCAAAAATCTGCAGCTTCTACAAATCAGCGTCTCGTTTTCCGCTTTCCAATCATCACCAAACGCTTTTCTGCGTTTTAATTATGATATCATGCATGAAAACAGGCATGCGCAATTGCTGTCTACGCACAATTAACGTCGACCCATTACAGTCGATTTTCGCGTAAATACGCGAGGGGGCGTGCCTGTCTTCGTTAATTAACGTTCCGGTAGCTAACAATGTTGCCGATCGTCCGTGTAATTATTTCGCCGAGCAAATCCCGCGGCACATAACCGACTCGCGCCGACATCCTCGACCCGCGTCACTTTCTTCCCGACGTGCCAGCAAAATCGTCCGAGATCGGAGATCATCCTCCTTTCTGTTTCGTCCGCACGTGTCGAGAAATGCACCGATCGGGGATATTTCGCATTTTCTCCGATCGAAAGCAAATTAACCGAGTGGTCGCCGTTAGAAATTCGTTGTGGCACAAAGCAGAAGAGACGTGACGAACAAATTTTCACCAAACGCCGATTTCCCGCGCGAAATTCGTCGTTGATGGTCGAAGGTCATTTTTGTTTGTTTATATATAGAATGTGAATATATCGAAGGCAATGCACAAATTTGTAACCGCGTTTCGACTTCCGGGTGTCCGATACGACCGTTTTCGAAATGCGCGCCAAAAGTCGACTCACCGGAATTGGCGGGCTCTGCGTAAGTAAGTCCCAGGCGCCCTTTGCTCAGCCGAACTTGGTGCCGCTCGGACGTCTCGGTGCGCGCTTTATGAGAAAGGTGAGAGTGAATTGCCAGGAGCATCTTCACTATTCGAGCTTTATATAGCTATTGTATCCCCTTACTAGGCGTTCCATAGAAAGGGAACTTCTACCACCGCAATTTTAGCCGCGCGAGAGAAAGATTTGCGACAACCGATGCCAACTGCCGAAAATGGATCATTTCGGGAAAAAAGGACAATTTTAAGTGAACTAGAAAAGAGATAGTTTTAATGAGTTAACTTTTCTGTTTCAGATATATCTGCGAAGCGTCATATACTTGGCAACGATAATTATAAAAAGATAAGTCTGGTCATATAAAATATTGTATACTTCTCCGAGCGTTGTAGCATTTCGCCAGAAGTTGTCTATATTATGTAAAATTGTTTTAGTTTATAAAGGTTTGTATGTGTTTATAATTATTCATCTTATATTAATAAACTACTTATAAAAAAGGCGATTTCAACTGATCTACAAATTTGTTTGGTTTGTTAGTTTTAGTGGCTCAAATTCCGACAACATGGCGAATCGAACTTTTCGTTATCTATGATAATTTATGCAGAATAAGTTGTAATTTCGTTGTGAGTTTGCTTAGGCTATCATATTAACTATTTTCGTTTTTTTTTGCAGTAAATGGCTTGCGGAGGCGTTGAATTGTTTCGTGAACTATGGATGCGAAACTGGATGTTCCTTTAGTACATGGTGTTAATTGTGTTAGGTTTACTGCGGATTTATCAAATTATTATATCTGGCTTGCGGGAATAACCAGATAACTCCATTTTTATTGTTTTCGAGATAATCCCGTTTGAAAATTTTGAATACGTTTTCTCGGTTTCTTGGTCCTTTCTTGGTCCAACGAATCGTCACGAAATCTCATGCTATTTATGACGTTGGATCATGAAAGGGTTAAACAAAATATGTACGTAACACTAATGTGTTACGTACACATTGTTACGTACACACATACATATTTTGTTTAAAACAACTTCAACTGATATCTGGGTATGATATTTTCACATATTTTTTCACATATTTTTAGGTTCATGGCCTAATATACATCAGTAATAGAAAAATGTACTAAAAAATCGATTCAGTTATCCTGTTATTTCGGGAACACTTTCAATTATCTGGTTATTCCGGAAAATGTGTTACAATTGTTTTTCCATTTTAAATGTGGCTCCATATAACATGTAATATAGGGGCTTTCTGAGATTTGTGAACTGAATTTAATGATCTTTCTATTATTTAAAAATAATAAAAATATCATTTTTTATATCTTTGCAAATTATTAGAAAATACATTTCGGCAATTACCATGTGATTGTGACCAGACATCGCGCCTTGTACATTTGGCTTTAGATTGCAACTTTTGGCGATTTCTCGATAATCTCCCTAAACCGGTTGGGAACAATTATCTAAAATAATAAAATACAAATTGATGTCGATAATCGACGGGACGCAATCCACAATTCAAAATATTCAAAAAAATTGAATATTTTTCAAATGTTCAAAAATTTCGAAAAAAAATTTTGAAAATTTTTCAAAAATATTTTTACAACAAATTTTTTAAAAACATTTTTTTTGCAATTTTTTTAAATTTGTTTAAAATTTTCCAACAAAAACAATGTAATAATGAAACACACTTCTAGTTCTAGTAACTTCAAGTATCGTTTCATCTTAAAAACGATCTTTTGCATTTTTTTTAATAGTTTTAGAGTCATTTTTGGATTTGCATAATTTCGAACAGAGCTGTGTCAGAGTGTACATAGATTTGCATTATTTCCTGTAGACTTGCATAAACTAATTTATGAATGTGCATAAATTCAAATATAATTGAATGAAGTAAAGATTAAGCTGGGTCATTCGATTGAATAATGTGGAGTTGCAATCGAATGAGATGTTACTGAACGACTCATATGGTCGATTTGATGAAACGACTTCAATTTTCTGTGAATTTTTATTATGATTAAATTATGTTGTTTTAAATCGTCTGCAAAGTTATTACATTTTACTGGACGTAATAGTTGTGTGTATTAAATTGAAAGTGAAAGCAAATTTAAACCGGCCCATAAATGTTTAAAAATAAATTATGCACTCGAGAGAAAAAAAATGCATCACTCGAAAACGCAATGAAAATGCATTACACATTCAGAACAACCTAACTGAGGTTCAGTTTTTGAGAAAAATGAATCAAATCATGAATGCCAAAAACTTAAAGGAACCATCTAAGTTAAAGTTACGTTTATGTCATTCCGCCTCACCCCTGAAGTAAAAAAATTCGGGCTAAAAATTGTCAAATTTTGTAAACAAATTAATGATTTTTTGTTTAATTTTTAACATTGTTTAATAAAATTAATAAAATTCACTGACTTTTTCAGCGCTACAATTTTCCCTGACATTTCAAAGTTTTCCAGCTGCGCATCAACCCTGTTAAACTTGTTTATTTAAGGAATATTTATATATATTATTTCTAGTCAGTTACTTAAGGTAATAGTAGTGCGGTTAGAATTAAATGTTTTCAAGAGCTGAAATTTATCCTAAAAGATGCCTAAATATCAACTGAACACTAGAACCGCAAAAAAAGCATAGGTCACCGACCAATATGACGAGAAAATTAATATTTTACAAGATATCGTAAAATATTGTCTTATCAGATTGGTCGGTGACCTACACTTTTTTTGATATTGTAGTATTCCTTAGTAACTAAACTATATTTAGAGATCAACTTTTAACTCACAAAACATTTCGAACATACTTTTTTTCAAATACTGCATTCCACCATAAGAGTCGATGCAATTTATCCGTTCAAAAAATAATTAATTACTCAATATTTTAGTCGTCAAGGAGGGATTTTCGACCGGTTTCAGTGTTCAGTTCATATTTAGGTATATTTTAAGATAAATTTCAGCTTTTGAAAACATTTAATTCTAACGGCGCTATTACTACCTTATTAAGATAATACTTATCAAGACTAGAAATAATGAAAATGAAACGACAAATGTTTATGAAAAATTAAATTGTAGCTCTCGAAAACGGAAATTAGAGCAGTGACCTTTTCGAGAATTAAAAGGAAAGGTTCGTAGTGTAACCCCGTATCTCAAACGTAAATAGGCCAGCATTTTTAATCACGCGTCGCACGATCTCAGGTGTTTTGTATAAGGCCCGAAACGGAGCGAAACGCCGACTTTTCCTCCGAGACTCTTTAACCAACTTTATTATATTCAAGAATTAACAAACGACTCTTGTAAAATCAATCTAGGAAAACCTTTTCGAAACATTTTACCGAACTTCATCAACGGGATGTAAACGTTGATGAAGTTCGTTTCTCAAATCATGAACTTCATGATTTGAGAAGATGGAAAGAAGAATACGAAACGCTTTTTAAACTTGTTAAAGATGAAAAGAAATGTATTTACAATTTCGAAAAAAAATGATAATTTTGATTTTTGTTTGGCGAGTTGAAAAATAATTAATCCAATTTAATTAATAAAAATAAATTGGATATTTAAAAAAAATCATAAAATTGTATTAAAAATGTGGAGTATTTTGAAAACAATTCTTTATAACGTATCAAATAAGGCTAAGCATTTACACGAACTAACGAGTTTTTAATTTTAAGGCATTAGTAAGGCAGTGGTACACACTGTGAGTCTGAAATTAGTTTCCTTGCTGTCATGCTAATTAGCGTCTGCATCAATATAATTATAAACGATGCGCACAAACTTATGTACATTTAATTTTTTTAAATTATTAAACGTTGTCCTGCTGCTCTCACATCTACACAGTATCTCCCAGTTTTTACGATAATCTTCTACCTATATTTCAATGATGGGGTCATTCTGTCCATACAGTGGCAATTCTGCTGCCTTACATATAAATATAAATTAATTTACATAAAATAAATATAAATTAACATACCTTCAACATCAATTCCAAACATACAATATCAATGCATCAAGTAGCATTTTACACTTTTTTCACCGTACCGGCATCTCAGTAATTCGAGATTTAAATCCAATTAAATTCATTAGCTGCATTAGAGTTAGAAAAGTAAGAGCCTCCTCATAACCCGACCATATGAATAAACACTCTAAAAAATGGTCATCTTACATTAAGAATATATTCCGATAAAGTCATCCATGTACCGAAACAATAATTTCCACTGACGGTTAGACGATTTGTATTTCCATAACCTCACTACCGATCATGGTTGCCAGAATCCGGCTACAGTAACCGGAATTCCTCTCACGCGATATTTGATCAGATTTTCTGGATATGGTTGCCGGATTCCGTCTACGGTAACTGGATATTTTTTAGATGAAACATGACAAATGAAGAATTTCTTCATCTCATATTTGATAACCTTAAAACAAAATACAGGAAGTGGACATTATTAAACTTCAGCTTGACTACTGTTGTCAATAACTTTATTGATATAAAAAATATACAAATATTGTGCGGACTCGCAAACGAAAACACCACCAGTCTCGTCGTACATGTGACATCCGGTCGTCCTAGCAGTCCTTGGACAGCTTCTTCGACGCGAAGCTCAGCTTGCACGATTCTTGACGATCATCTTCCGGTGCGAATATATTTGTACAAACAAACCGACTCCGACAACGCGAGGCAGAAAGGAAAGTGGGCGTCATTGCAGCTTAACGACTATTTTTTCGCCGGCGCTTGCTTGTGTAAAACTCGCGCATGCGCGATGTACGACCTTCCGGTTTTGAGATCGTGGTAGCCAACAGGCCCGTTTTCGCAATCCGCGCATGCCAAGTACTTAATATCCTCCACCTTGTACGAAACTGCGATGTTCTCGAAACTGTTGATATCGTCTACAGCCCACCAATCTTGAAACATATCCTTCTCCTCGTCATCGTTTCCGTCCTTCTTTTTCCTCATTGGTGGCAGAGCATACTGCAAATGATAGATGACAATTAATTTTTTGGTTTTTTCTTTCTCTAAACAAAAGATTTATATATAGTGAGAAGATAATGCAGAATCTATATCGTAGAGTCTGGAAAGGTAGGTTAGAGTTAGGAATTAGAAATTCGAGGGAGAAACTTTTCTCAATGTGACAACTTATTCGGAATTTAATGAATCTTGGAATATTTCAAGGTCTTAGTCAGAGTTTCCATGGTTCCAAAGACTGTATTCAAGTAGAAAAGACATTACGATCATCAAGAGTTTCATCTAATCACATGAATGTGAAGGACAGTCTACATCGGAATCACATTGTGGAAATTCACCAATAATGACACAAAGGGACATGTATTTGGAATTGACTATTGTGTAGAAAGGAAACTAGGATTGCCTGTACCGATATTTGGTAACCTATTAGTTCCCATCAATGCACTTTAGTTACTAAACGACAGTACTTTATGCCATAAAGAAAATAGAGACTATTTGTTTCTATTACAAACCAAAGTAATCTGTTGTGATTATTGTTTATAAAATTATAAACAATAATCACATTATTATTGTTTATAAGATTATATAATAAAAATGTCATGCATATAATATCTAGTTCCTCAAATAAAATAACACGAACCTCTCGATACTAATTTGAAAATGCCGGTAAATTTGGCCGCGAATCTCAGCAATAATCAAGTAAACCTAATTCCTTCCATTTGATCGATTTAGCTAAATTCCGGAAACGACGTTATTAATTTGCCATGCACGTAAGCAAGGTCGGCCGTGTAAGTCGACTCAGACGCGATTTCGAATTACACAACAAACGGCAATAAATTTAGCTGCACTCCCAATTACGTCCTTAGGCAAAAATGAAGTGTATCGTTAATTGTCATGCCGGCGCGTTGTCTGCACCGTGGCTTTTATTGTCCGGCTTGGGTTTAATAAGATGTAATAACGCTCGCGGTCTACTCGCGGACGGGAGAGTCGTTATGCGGACGGATGATTTCTTTGCGCCGAAAACGGGGTCACGTAACATCAACTTGTACACTCGCACGGCGCGTAAATTATGTTGCGAGCAACGTTTAGAAATTTGATCATTTTTGAGCATTTTCCGTTCCGCGACACGGCACTTTCTATGATAACGTTGTTTATAGTTCGGTGCCTCATCCGAGAAACGAATTCGATTGATCAAGTGGACAAATATGTCAACTAATTTGGTGAATCAATTAAAATGTAATTTATAATTAATTTTTATGGTTCAACAAATGTAATTTGCTTATTTTTTATATAAACAAATAAAATAAGCAAAGTAAGTTTGCTTAATCTAGAATACTGTTTCAAAAAAATAAAGAGAAACTTATTGGGAAAATTTTGACAAAATGCATTTTGCCCTCATTACTAGAGTTTTTGTAACTATTACATTAAAAAATTGTTGGTAACAGTTACAAAAACTTTAATGATAGGATACCTCATTTTGTCACATTTTTCTAGTAACAGTTACACGAAATTCTAGAAATGGTTACAAAAATGTCTCGCAGTTTCAAGTTACAGTGCTAAAAAGTAACTAAGTTATAATTATAAGTTACAGATGAAAAAAGTAACTAGTTATAAGAGAAGTTATATTACCCATTAACTTCAGTTACAAAATTACTGTTTTCATCATAAGGCAGAATCAATAAATAAATAAGTCTGCAGTCATTATTTTTTCAAAATATGTTCTTCCATAAAAACTACATAACAGAATAAAATCTGTTGAACTTCAATAGTAATGTTGTGTCAAATTTGATATTTTTTTTTAATGTTTTAAACTGCAACATTATTATTTTAATACATATATGTATGAGACATTCCGCATCAAATCGCTCGAAACAACCTGCCTTTTTCTGATATGCTTAAAAATCATAAGTTCTATTCATTTTCATGTAAAAACAAGTAGGAAGTTGTTATGTGGCTCTTAAAACTCTAATTTCAATAAATTGACATTTTGTCCCAAATACTACTGCTTTTTTATTGCTCTTTGATCCGATATGACTGAAATTCCATAAACTTTATGCCTCACCAATGACCTTCACTAAAATATGAAAATGTTCAATAAACTTGCTCCATTCACTTAGAAAAAACGAAGACGTCGTCGGATTTCTTAATTAATGCAGCACTTTGTATTAGAAAGTTCCTCTTCGAAAGAACGCCATTTATTTCCCGTCTAAAAATCTCCCCAACAATGTTCAACAACAGACTAACGCATTACAGCAAAAATCACCACAATTTCACTAAAAAGACTAACTTTCTCGACTCATTTTATTAGATTTTTGCCAGTGTAACACAAGAATTATAATCTGTCACTAAAAGACGAAACAACCACAAAAATCCTCGCCGATTTTTGTCTAACAATATACATTCTAACAATATAAAACATTGCAACCGTTTCCGGCAACCGGTAAATTCCTTGGAAACCGCACTTCACGTAAATCATGGAAATGCCGTGGCATAACCGATGACAGCTTCACCACTCCGAATAATCACGACGAAAAGTTTACCCAGTTTTATCATTCTTCAATCTTTTTCTCGTGTTTTTGACAAAAAACACGATTTTCTCATGACACTTAAATAACCAGCGTGTGATCTTTTTTGTAAACAAATACACAAAATGGAAAATAAATAAATTAAATTGAGTGTGTGATACGTATTTATCTGTATATATATATATGTGTGCGTATGTTTTGGTCAAATTTACCTCAATAGTGACGTGGTCGGCAGCGCCGCTTTGCAGAATCTTGGACGACTTACAAACTTGGCAAATGACCGTCTGAACATTTTTGCCGTTCGAGTCCCACTCGGGCTGCACGTATTCTTGGTCCATCGTGGGTGAAAAAGGTTGTGCCGGACGAAAAGCCTGATGATTGACGAATACGTCGAATACGCCGCGGTTCAGGGCCAACTTCACGTCGGCGCGGAGGGGAATAGTTTTCGGAGGAGAGACGCCGGTTGGCTCTGTTTTATCGACTGTGGGTAAGAGTTTGTGGGATTGGGATTGTTATGTGGATGTGGGGTTTAAGGTAAGAATCAGTGGTGTGACACTGACGTGACATACCTTTACTATTTATGGGTTTTGGTATGTATTTTGTTTGGGTAATTTGTAGAATAGTATAATTTAGTACCGAGGGAGCAAAGTAGGTTTTTTAAAATTTTGTTTAAACATTATGTGCTTTGTTTATTGAATTCAACTGATTAAAATTCTCAAAGTCAAAGAACCAAGTTGTTCAATACCATTTAGCTTTTATTTAAATAAATTAAGTGAAATGTATTGAGACGGATATTAAAGGTTAATCGGAATACTGAAGATTAATCCTATCAACTTTTAAGTAAACTCGATGAAAAAATTAATGTTCGATATAATCACGTTAAAAGTTTAGCAATATTTATTATATGAAATAAAATGTTCAAAAAACATGATCTGTCATTTTGGTATAGACATTCAGATTTCGATTTAGTATGATTTTTGGGATGCTCGTTCCGTTAAGGTGAAATCCAAAATAACACACTGCTTCATGCATACATTTCTCTCGAGATTCTACGTAGATCAGAATATTTACCGAATATCTCCTCAAAATCTCTTCTCCTAAATTTTTAGGCAGAATATACATAGATGGAAATTTTTAAGGGATGTCGTAAGACATTATAAAACGTCAAAGTCTTAATCAAAGGAATTGAGAAAAGTCAATAAACCACATCAAATTTGGTTAATATACATCTCTAAATCTGTATTTGATTCGACCAATGAGGTACATGCAAATGACACAACTATAACAAACAATATCAAACACTAACATGACTCAATGACATTGTGCAATGTTCGATGAGACTTATGAAGTAAACGTCTTCGTCCCCATTGAAAAACACTGTGATTATTACAAACTAACGCATCGACGTAGAAAAACTGGACAAAAATCAGTAAACCTATTAAATCATAAATTAAATACACGTTAAAACCAATAATATAAATCCTTAAAACTTATTTTCACGTAGACATCAAACTATAGAAAGATCGTCTCCATCTTTTTATCCACGGAGAGTCTAAAATCTATAACTAGCATCCCTATCAGGAACACTAAACAATATTTAAATGAACCACTTTATACTAAATTTATAAATGTATTTGATTGGCAAAAACTGAACAATTTAATTATACCACTTATACTTCCGATAGGGATCATTCAACATTCCATTCTAATTTGGCACCATCTGGTTAAAAAACCGCGTAAATTGAATTACAAATACACTATCTCTCATAGTGTTTTTCAACAGGAACATACCACGACCTCCCCATCACAAACAGTTGGATCGTCATACCCTGAGAACTCAATCACAGATTGATCCAACTTTTCCCCATTCGTTCCACCAGGAAGAAACCTCACTAGTTAATTTACATCGCATCACTGACTGATTTGAAGTAAGACAGACAATTGAAAATGACTGAAGATAAAAAGACAGTCGCGCCCCAAAAGCCTCTTTTTACATCTTTTTTTATCCCAGGTTTTCATATACTTCTATCCTCCTCAACATAACTCAGTGATCCTCTGAATATTAACCACCAATGACGATTTTTTCCCGCGGTTGCTTCCCGAGTTTTCTCGTGTGGAAAAATCTCAGGAGAAATTCCACAGGGAATCCCCAGAAACCTCGTCTCGCATACAAAAAATATGCTACAACTAAATGCTATCATTCGATGAACAATTGTCGCAAGTCCCACGACTCAAACCCACGACTCCGCGTCAAAATTTGGCCTTCGGAATACACTGTAGGTCGTCGCAACATCAAAAGGAGTTGGTCAGTTACATGGAAACGCGTCATTATGTCGTCCTACGAGTCCCGCGAGACGCAGAGTCACTTTTGCCCCTGCGTTTCGGGGTTACAGTCTTGTTGCGGCCAAAAAAATCATTGTTAATGAACGCCATCCTCTGTGCGGGAACGCCGGGTCGAACTTTGATTGTACGTCGACACCGAAGTGAAGTCGTTCACCAAACGGCGCCATCTAGCGACCACCTTGCTTCGCCCAGGACAGCGCCATCTCTGAAGGAAGTCTGGGACTACGTCGGTGTCAACGTCATACGCTCGGTCACTCTTTCTCTCCCACTTTCGTGCTAATGATTCTCTGAATAGTTGCAGTTATGCATAATGCTTAGGCTCTACACTATACATCTCTAATTATCTCATGGTTTATGTACAATTATTCTGATTTGTTATTACATACATGTACACTTAATCGATGAAATATATATATATTTTTGATCTTACGCGTATTTATATTAAAATATTCACCATTTTTCCTCCGACACCTCGCAGTTTGACGGTGAATCGTCATCATTCCAAGAGGTTGCGACCCTTTTACTGTGTACAAGTCGTTTCCCGCGGTTTTTATCCCTACCGAGCATCTGCGAAGCCTTTTTGTACTGCGCATGCGTCTGCGCACGTCTTCGCTATTGCGCATGTTACTGCGCAGAGTAAGCTACCGCGCACTTTACTGCGCATATCTAGAGTGGGGTGAATAAAATCCGCGGGAAATTGAGTAAATGGCACATCTCGGTTTACATTGTACTGCGCCAACGTTAGACATCTAGAGTAACATTTGATAAAGATTTTGTTCGTCTGAACGAGGACGTCGTTGACACTAAAACGTTCTTCAAGCGGCGTGGCGTCATTGCATCGTTAACAAGTCGGTAGAAAAATAAAATTCGTGGTACGAATCGCGCCTTAAAATCAATTGAAACGCATTTACGCACGACTAAAGAAGAATTGGGGTTAACGACGCAAAACGAAGTCTCGATCAAAAGTCAGCAACTCGTCGCGCCGCCATTTACGCGGGAGATAAACGGAAATTGCTTGTGCCGGAAGGGGGCGCTTGAGCATTTATGTACACATGTATTCCATAAAAAACAACAGCATAACAAACAACAGCCGACGGGATCTCGCTGAGATTTGATACGAAAGTCTTCTCGCGCGACATCTTAAACCGAATTGGGGACTCCGTCTTGGGTTCAGACGCCTTGAAGCCCCAGTGTGAAGTGGGAAGAATTATTACCTGGGTGATTCTTTATGACTAGAGTGAATTGCGTCGAATCGGCCTTTGCGGTGAAACAAAAACGAACTGCGACGCTTCTCGAAGTCAACTCTCCCGATTCGTTGTTCATTGTGAAAGGATCCCGGATATAAGTACTTGGACTTCATTATCTTATTCTCGGCATTAGCATTATCGGGAATAAATAGGAACTAAATTCTTTGTCCTCGCCACGAGATGGCGGTGTGACCGGCTGCCGTGACAGCGCCATCTGCCGTTACAAAAAGTTATAAAAAAGAAAGATGGCCCCGCTCGGGTGACCACGTTTGTGAGAGAGTATTTTTCCACGCACCGCCCAATGGCGCCTCTTTATTGGTAGGAGATTTGCCTGAACATGCTGCTGATCTCCTCGTGCGTCTTGTTCTTCGTTTCCGGGACCTTTTTGTAGATAAACAGTGTGAACAGGCCGAGCAGCACTGCGAATATCGCGAACACATACGAACCCATCACCTCTTGGAGGGGAGAGAAGGCGGTGCTGACAATGAAATTGGCGGTCCAGTTGACGGCGATCGCGACAGATGTCGCAGTGGGTCGTGCGGCCTGGCTGAAAAGCTCTGTCACAAGGAACCATGGGATGCTGCCAGGTCCGACCGCGAAGAAGACAATGAAAAGGATCAGCAGAAGGACCGAGAAGTAGGCCATTACCATTGATTGTGCCTGTAAGAATAGAAGTAAAAGTTATTTCAAAAACCCCGCGAGTCCAGCATATCGTGGTCACCGAAGATTCGCAGTTCTTTAGCAAGAACCAAACTTTTGCAGTGACGGAAGAGATTGGCAGTTATTTACTTACCGCATAAGTAAGAGTAATGGTGACCAAGATGGTGATGAAGAAGAGACCACCGAACCCAACCAGCAGCAGGGTTTTCCTACCAGCCTTCTCCACCAGGAACAAAGAGACTATGGTGACGATTACGTTCACTGCTCCCACGCCAAGGGTCGCGTTCTGGGCTGACGCCTCGCTCAAGTGCGCGTAATCATTGAAGATCTTTGTGGAGAAAAACATGATGGCGTTGATGCCGGAGAATTGTTGAGCAATCATGATCATCACGGCAATCATCAAGGGGATTCGTAGCGCGGGGTTCATGATGAGCTCGCGCAGAGTCACTTGGGGAACCAGCTTCATGGACTCGTATTCTGAGCGCATCTCGTCCATTTCGTCGTGCACATCATTGGTACCTCTAAGCCATACCAAAGCTGGAAAGGCCAAATATAGATCTATAAGTTAGAGCTCTTCAGGGCTAAGAAGTCAAAATTCCAAAACCTTTAAAGCGACCCACCTTTCTGTGCATCCATCTCCTTGCCTCTACCAAAGAGAAGGTATTTGGGAGTTTCCGGACAGAATGGTAGGATGATCATCTGGAAAATGGCAGGAATGATGGTCATAGCGAACAGAACGGGCCAGTGCTGGGCTGTTCCGAGTATCTGTTTCATGCCCAGGATTTGCGCCACCAAAATTGAGATGGTGATGATCAGCTGGTAGACCGTACCCACGGCGCCTCTTAGATGGATCGGGGAGATTTCCGCCAGGTACATCGGCGCAAGACCGGCGTTTAGTCCGGAATTGATGCCGATTAGGAATCGACCGAGGATGAACATCTCGTAGCTGGAGGCCATCTTCGATGATGATTCTAGGACCACCGTGAGGACCACCAGGATATTGTTCAGAAGAAGACTGCCTTTGCGTCCGAACTTATCCGCCATTGTACCTACCAGCGCTCCACCTATCATACCACCGACGCAGAAGATGCCCACCGCGATGGACCATATCATGGTCAGTGTGTCCTTATGCGGGATAACTCCCGTTCGATTCGTCATAGACTCGTTAATCCATTTGTTCATAATCTACAACAGTTTCATTGAGACTGGGTTAGGGTAACGCGAATTGGGAGTAAACTATCAAGACAGACGTTAGTTGTCGACGCCAAGATAAGCAGAAGAATGGTCATTGAATACTGTAAATGATAGGAACAATATCTCTCAAGCATTTAATGTCGTTGGCGTTCACGAAGTTGCGAACTTTTGACAATTAACAAAACTAACAAAACTAACATATCTCTGAAGTATTTAATGTCGTTGCCATTCCAGAAGATGCCATCTTTTGCCGTCTTCGGCGCTGCCATCGAAATTTCAAGAAATGATGGTCGATGGCAGGAAATTGCCATTGTAATTTGGCAGTTTCGATGGCAAATGTCACCAATTGGATGACGCAATAAGATTTGCCTATCCAAAAAAGGCAGACAAATTGAATCAATCTTCAAGATGATTACCTTTTCCGGGGGGTTGACCACGCCAGTGTTGTAACCATGCTGGAATGAAGATCCCAGTGCAGCTGCGATAATGGCGAACGCCAATTTGCCACTGAGGCCCTGAAACAGGACAATTGTCGAATTAGTGTTTTCCATTGGATCAATTGGCTGCGAAATTTCGCGGTGTCGTTGAACGCCGGGCCCTCACCCCGAAAGCGATTTATCATTCAATTGATTGAAAAATGGTGCGCAACTGACGACCATTCCAGACTTATTGACGCTAATTGGCTCTCTGTCGTTAGAAACAAAGCGCAAAGTGTCGTCGACCATCACTACAAAGATCAAATCGACACGTGCACAAGTAGCGGCGACATTTTTTTTCCGCTTTGTCGAGGTTGTTGTTTGGACTGTTCCATTCTTATTTGGAATATAATGCCACTCCGATTACCGTTCATCGATTTTTCTGTGAAATAGGTTCACGTAACGCGGTAATTTATTTTTAAATTACACGGGAAATGAATTTTTAGCCGAGATTGATCTGAAAGAGGCATCAGCTGGTTTTCTGCGCCACATTTTATTTTTCGCTTAATCGAAAAGGAGTAGCTTCGAAGGGGAAAAAATAACGGGTTAAAGTAGACAACGGGTTAAACGCCATTTTCTATACACGCTATAGAAAATGGCGTTCGATTCAGAAATTACAATTTTTGGTAATTATCTTAGTCAATAATTCGCCTTGAAAGACAAATAACTGTTGGACACTAGTGTGGTACTATTGTTATACTTACAGTTATTCAAAGATTAGTCATAATTGGTTGGTGACATACTTCAGAGGGTAAGTCAATACTAATATAGAGGGTATTTCAAAACTACCTCAACAAACTTTAGGGACCTAATCTATACTGAAATAAGACGAAAATGATCTATACACAATTTTGTTTTGGCCTTGTCTTTTCTAATTACTAACAATAAAAATGTGCCATTTTGACTGTATATAAGCTGCTTTATTGTGGTTAGATAATCATTTATAACATTTTTATATTTTTCTTATTTAATTATCAATTCTTTACCAATAATAATTCCACAACAGATCCGAAAGTTCAATAAACGTTTAGTTGAACGTTGTCTACAGGTTTCTTGAACGTTTCAAACGATAAAATTATTAAAAATATATTATCGCAACGTTTTTGAAACGTTTAGCGGCGTTAAGACAAAGTTTCGAGAAACGTTCAGAGAACCTCCCACAGCCGGACAATTCTTTGAATTCTTTGGATTCTTTGAATCTTTATAGACAGTTTGGAACGTTTAAGAAACCTGTTGACAACGTTTAGCTCAACGTTCGCCAAATGCTTAGTTTGATGAAAAAGCTAAACGTTTAAAAACTCCATTGCCGAAATTCGTTAAAATTTCGGCAACGGAGTTGAAAATTTAATTAATTTTCGTCGGGATAACGATATTTGCTTATATCTAAAAACTTACGTACCAAAACAAAATTTTGCACCAAGCATTTCTGCCTTATTTTTGTTTTATGACTAGCTTTTTAATATTCAACAATCCACTATTTAAAAAACTATCTTTTTTTTCAAATTTTACTTTCTTTTGTTTTTAACTAATTTTTCAATTCTTTTCGTGTTTTACTGTCCATCTCTCCTATCTCCACTTTTAATAGAATTTTAAAAATAACAGTCGTATTCCGATAAAAAGTAACGATAGTTTCTGTATTTGATTAGCGCACGACACAGACGCTCTTTTACTCGAGTCCGCCTGTTCGACTTAACAGCAATTTAACGGCTATTCGTACTTTAATAGTCATTCACAAATCAACCAAAAATTTTGCCCAATTATTTTTAGCGTTCTGTTTTCATCCGAAAAATTATGTACGACTACGCTGTACTCATTTTATAATAATACCTCAAACGCGTAAAAATTTTTCAAAACCAATTTTTTTTAGAAATCAAATAATTTTTCATTTTCCGGCCCCGTTAAAAAATACTTATAGGAATTGTCCTTTTTTTAAGTATTTATAAGTAGTATTTATAAGCATCTATAGTTACTGTCAACAGATGTCTAAATTTACATCCATTTTTGTATGGCGAACCAATTTCTATATGGAAATACATACAAATTCTATCATTTTCCTATATAAGCCTATATGCTACTATATGTTTTTTGCCCACTTTCTTCTAAGTACTTAACAGTTTCAAAAAATGTTTCGAAGTAATTTTACACCCATTCCCCATTTTCGTCAGAACCATTTCCAGTGCTCGAAATTCCGTTTCCCCAAAAATAATATTTTCCTTTTAAAAACGAGAATAATACGTACAAATGGTTTGGAATACATTATGGATTCCAGTGCGTGAACAATCACAAACAATCACAGCCGAAGTTTATATCCGAAAATGCACTTTCACTCGTGACCGAGCGCGGAAAAGAAATGCCGAGAACTGTTGGGTCGGTAGCCGGCGTTGTCTTATATTGGTTGGATTTCAGACACACTCGCAGAGCCGTGTTGCGCGGTCGCGTATGCGCGTGTCCGTGTGAAAGGAAGACCAGCCACGTGCGTGGGCATCGCAAGCCATGGTAGCACCTGCGAGCCGCGACGCCGGAAAATAAAAAATTGCATTATAATCGGCCATTTTTGCATACGCTCGCTTATGCATGATAACGATGCATCGCATTGTGACGATATCCACTCGTTTTTGCAACAAATTCAAGCTCGAGTGCGGAATACTCGATCCGGATGATATTACGAGGCGGCAGCAATTTTTCCGGACGAAAACGGCCCATTTTTAGCGAATTGTCGACGATATTCAACTAGTATTCCACAAGTATCGAAGTGTAGATGGAAATTAATTTGTTTTGATCTAGTTTTGAGCAAAAACTTTTTTTAATAATAATAGATTAGGATAAATACTGCATTTGTGACGAAAATGGCGGGAAATTTTAGTAGTATTAACGGTGTATGTCGTTAGTATCGAAGAGATATTGTTTTTCGAAGACACGTAACTTTTTCGTTATAAAGTCATGATTTTCCACTCGTTTTTGCTACAAATTCAAGATTGAGTGTGAAATACTTAATCCGGATGGAATTATGAGGCAGCAGCATTTTTTCCGGATGAAAACAGCCTATTTTTAGCGATTTATTGAAGATAATCAACTAGTATTCCACAAGTATCGAAATTTAAACTGACATGATTTTGTTTAGCATATCAAGTTGTTGACAAGAACTATTTAAATGTAAAAAAATTAAGAAAATATTGGATTTGTGAGAGTGGTGGTATCATTGTACTAGTATTAAAGTAGTATCGCCCTAGTATCGCGTATAGGTACGTATTGTTTTCAAAGACATGTAACTTTTTCGTGAAAATATCATAATTATTAACAAAGAAGAGAGTACTTTTTATACCTTTTCGATCAAAAGATATAACCGCATACTAGAACTGTACAAGTATCAAGTTACATCGAAGCAAGTATTTTTTAATTGTACTTAAACGAACTAATTTTTAAGTGCACTATTCAGTATTAATACCTTCATTTCATCTATTAATATGTTGTAAACTAGTTAAAGATTTTTCACAGATTCCAAGGACCAAATAATTAGATACATTTATGAATAATATGATGCGTACTATCCTGCTACACCTCACACTCTTTCGAGTGTGAGGTGTAGCAGGATAGGAAACTCCTCAGAAACACATTTGGTCCATATTTCTAAAAAAAATCTATAATACTTGTAATTTGACCTTAGAAGTGCAATCCCGTAAACATATGCATCATTTCCAATATTTGCAATTCATTCACGAATATGTATCCTCTATATACATGTACTAATCTTACAATAAATCTTTGGGGAAAAACGTTGCTCTGTGTCATCGCACACTTGAACTTCGCAATTATAATTTTCAGACTCGCCTATCAAGATTTCCAAGTCCGGAACTTTTCCTTTCAACCAAGTATCTCACATTCCTTCGGCAAATGAATCAAAGATTGGTCTTCTGAAGCGAACGACAGTACATTACATAAACGCATCGACTCGAATTATTTAAATACATTAACATTTCGCGGCCATTAGTATGCAGGCGCCTCCTCCGCCCTTATCAGTCATTTATATAACACTCGCAAATGAAAGTTTTTTATCGCTATAAAAAGATGGCGATAACGCGACACTCGCGAAAAAACGCGGGAAACAATCGTCCGACCTCAACAGTAATCAGCAATTGTGCATCGCGATATAATAACGCCGAAATAGCAATCTTTATTTCGGTGTCAGTTTATTCCATCGCGACTGCCGTGACGGGATTGGCTGTCGCCAAGCGAGCCCCTTATGCCGCGTGTCTAATGTCTACGTCATCGCAGCTTATCTTAACGATTATTCGATTCCCCGCGGGCCGCTGCCGAAGGCGAAAATATTGAAAATATCAATTACAGTCAGAGAAATGTAATTGTTTAACTTCATATCGATCAATTCCGTTTTCATTAATGGTTTAGCTAACGAGTTTTCCCATTTGCAACGGTTTCATTTCCAAGAAATCTCTAACGGTTTTTTAACGAAGTAAATTTCATTTCGTTTGAGGCAGCACTACCGTGAATTTCGATATTTGTACTATCTGCGCTTGAACAAATTAAACTTGGCCCATTTCGTTTTGAAATATTTTAATTTAAGGCTGGATTTACCGTTATATTTCAAAATATTTTTCGTTAAACTGAAAATCTTGGAAGTCCTACATTTACGCTTGTTCGCCATAGTTCACGTTTTTTCGTCACCTCAATTTTCACCCACTTTTGGAGGGAATCAAAAGCCCTGCATTCGATATGTTTTGTAAAACTTTGAAATAAAACAGAAAAACTGAGTACGGTAGTGTCTCTGGTCAAGTACAAACAATGTAAATGTACTAAGTACATATTGCTGCACAATTAGATCCGATTTCACGGGGCTCGATTGCTGAGACGAAAAAGAAAGTCCACGGAAAAAGGCGGGTTTTCGGCCTAAAACGGCGCGTGACGTCACGCGGGAGTTGGGATAGCAGCGCCGGCATGCGGCGAGCGTGTGATTGGCCGCGCGGGAGGTGTGCCGATGGGGGCGCGCGCTGATTGGTCGCGCGCCGTCGAGCCTTCCCGGGCTAAAAATAGCCGCGCCGAGCGTCTTAATCGAGCCGCGCCGACGGCGTCGCTTTTTCGAGACCTTCGCTTTAAATTTCGCCGAGGGCACGGTTGTCGATTTCGCTTATCGGTCCGACCGGTTTTACGACCTTTAACGAACGCCGGAGATGTGCGTCGCAATGTTTTTGTCGTCGATCGGCGACCAGAAAAACACTGCGAAACAAAATCTTACTTAAAGTCGTTCGGTCGTCACAGAAGCTAGTCAAAACAAAAACTAATCAAATCAGCAAAATGTAAATAAAAGGCGGAAAGTTACCTAAAAGATCTCAAAATAGTTTTTTAATTACTTCTTTATGTAAACTATCGAGAAATGCATTCGTTTCGAACTGTCTATTATCAAAATATGTATGACATAACTAAAATTACATGTTTTCGGACAAGATAGTACGAAAAGGTATATATTTTTTTAAACAAACAACATGTTATGATATCTTTACGGGGTACATTCTATTTGATATTTCAACGAACTTTTAATAAGAGCCTGTATTAAAAATATATTCGAAATTAACTATTTCAAATTTTAATCCGGGGAGGAAATGTTTTAAGCAGAATAATATACTTAGAAACACTTATTCTAAAGCTTTTTCTAAAAGATTTAGAAAAAGCTTTAGAAAAAAATCAAGGAATTTTATCTGACGACCGAACTACTTTAAATGCAAGTTTTTGAGAACTTTTGTTGAAATGTTACGACAGCAGCACCGTATATTCTATTCTCGTTCAAACGTAATATATAACGTAAAATCAATTTCTTTTTTGATAAGAAAACTATTTAGTAAAAATCCAAATCTCCGAATCAAGGGTCGCAGTAGCGACCCGACGAGGCAAGGTTAAAAGAAGGTATAAAAAAAGTAAATTTTACGAGGAATTTTTGGTATTTTTTTGGTATTTTTAGGTTTTTAATTTTTCGCAGTATTGAAAAACTTGTATGAATTTAATAATTGTCGATATAAATTCATTTCTGGGTACAAATAAGTTGAAATAAGATTATTTATTTTGATATAAAAACATTTGTATATCTTGTATTTAAAGAATATTTATATTTTATTTCAATGTCAAGCTTTGTGATAATATTAAATATATAATATTTTGAAACATTTTTGCGTATTTCGTATTAATATTCTAGGATACTTAATTAATAATAAATATACATCATTGAATAAGGAGTATTGACAAAAAATTTTCATACAACCACACAGATTTATAATTTATAGATATTTAAACATTTTGCGGCGGAACAAATTAAAAATATGTGGACGATATTTCCGTTATTTATAAATATTTCAATGTTAGAGGATAAATAATTATACAATATTTTCAAGGAAGCTGCACAAATATTTTTAGATGTTAAAAAAGGAAGAAAAATCCAACCAAAAAACGAGATTTAAGAGACAATATATTAGTCCTTGACGTTGAGAAGAAGATAAATTAGTTTAAAACATGTTCTATTGTAAAAATCATAAAATATTGTGAACAGTGTGTGGCCATTAATTAAAAAAACATCGTACGTCAGTTCGTAGGAAACCTATCAAAAGTTTCGACATTTTTAAAAAATTGAACGAAGTAGTATTTTTTATTAACAATTTTCCTGATAACCACGATTTATGTAAAATTTATGAAAATTCGATCATCAAGAATAAAATTTCCATAAAATTTACGTAAAGTTTGCATCAAATTTGCACAAATCTAAGATCGCATATGGTATCAGGTTTACATAAAATTTTGCATACAATTTATACAAATTTTGTGAATAATTAAAAGTCATATGTTGTTTAAAAAAAAATTATTGTTATTGTTATCTTCTTATTAATATTAGAAAAGAAAATACCTTTCGAGTATAATTTACACATAAATAAATAGTAGTAATAGAAATGAGTTACATAGGGTGATATGTATTTTTCGTTGTTAATTATGATGTTACAATTCTGAAATGTTTGTATAAATTTTTGCATAGTTAGGTATGAATCATTAAGCATTTTTCAATTTTTCTACATTTCCCCTCATTTCCTCTTCGTCGTTTAAAAATCTATATATTGTTTGTCTTCATCGTCCAATTTTTGCCGACGATGTAAATACTGCCGACATGAATGAAGAGAGCAACAGAAAAAGAAAAAATATGTGGAGAAATTCCAAACACAGAAGGATCATAACAAAACTTTGAAAACGAGGAAAAGTCCGAAGAGGAAAGTTTACGAGAGACGAAGAACTGAAATGAGTCTTTAGAATGACCGTCGTCAAATTGGGGCAGGTTACGATGACCGTTAAATGGACCGATATTCAAATTGCCCTACCGTAAAATGTATCTCTACAGCCTAATAGGTTCGAAGTCGTTAGAGGATAAATAGTTTCATCGTAACTTCGTTGTTAGAAATTTAATTAATGCTCAGATACGCAGCAACCGTTATACTTTGTGTTGCGTCCAAACATTTCGTTTCCGTTGCAGACTAAAAAAGTATCTTTAAAAAACGAATACCGTTTCTTTACACTTGATTGAGTTAAGAATTATATGTTAAGATTGAATCAAGATAAATTAATAAAAGTTATAAAGTTATTTTAGAAAAGTACAATAAGTTTGGTTTTTAGGGTCCATTAGTTAGTTTTTTCCACGAAATTGGCGCTGTCAGCGATGATTAATCTCTAAAGTGATTACAGTCGCTTGCAAAGAAACGCATTTCAATTAAACTTTTTACCAAATTTAACAAAAATAATTTGAATTAAGAAAAACATTAAAATTTGTGAAACATTGCTAGACTAATAAAAAGTATTTAGAGGTTTTTGGGTTACAAAAACATGCACTTTATCTCAAATGATAAAATTCGTTTTTGTTGTGATAAAGTCAATATCTTACTTTACTTTAGATGAAGTTAATATGTCGAGTTTTTTTATCGATTTTCTCAAATGTCAATGCATATTTACGTTAATGTGATTGCCGATAATAAATCTACTATCAATTTTCAAATATGTATTTTGGGCAGTAAATTAAAATCTTTAAAATTAATGCACTTTCTGTTATTAAAATGATATTAAAATCTCAGAAACATTATAAACGAAGTTTTTACTGAGTTATCAATGAAAAAAAGATGTGGGCGCGAACAAATCGATAAAGAAAAAAAAATCGGGCTGCGAATGAAAGGGAAACGACTAAAAATCGATAACAAGCTCGGAATACTTGGTCGGCGCGACTTTCGCCAACTTTCAAATAGTTAATCCTACGGGTTTCGAATGACATGACATTCAATACCTAATTTTCATTTCCCTATTTTCTCTCATTCCTAAAATTATATTTTTTGGAAAAACTCAACTTTTTTGCGATAATTGTATATACATTTAGCAATCGAGAAATTTCCGTGTTTTTTCGTCAAAAAATTCACGATTACAATTGTTTTTGTGTTTTGACGTCAGGGTATCGTAACGGTTATTTTATGGCGGGAAATTCAAATAGCTTTCAGGAATTGGCATCGATTTCAGTAATTTTCGAGGCTAATCGGTTGCAGGAAATCGTCTTTGTCAGGAATTTATACTTTATGACGCGAAATCCAACATTTTGTACGGAATATTTGAGTTATTTAAAGTAGAATTGTAGGTTTATTGACAAAAAATATACAAAAGTGTATCACTTGTGATTTTTCAAGTGAAAATTGTTCGTGAACGCTCTAAGGAGATGAAATGAGTTCAAGTCAATTTTCAGTTGAACTCATTTCAACAATAAATATTTAGATATACGAACCAAATTTTTAATTGATGTAAATACATTTTAATTGACTTAAACAGTTTAATTGGTTCAATTTAGTTGTGAGAACTAAAATTTAGTTTTGTCATCCAAACAACTTTTTAAGACTGAAAAAATTAGTCAAAAAACAAAATAATTGATTGCACTAAATGCTTACTCACACAAACTTTGTTATTTATATTTAATTTGATTTATATTTATAATTATTGAATTTTAATTTTATTTTAAAAAATGTATAAAAATTATAATGTTTCTTCGAATACATTGTTCGATTTTTCAACTTTTCCTGTGTTTTTAACGAATGAAACATTCCATTACAAATGTAATGATTTTTTTCTAATCACAAAAGGTCGTCCAGGCGAAAAAGGAATTGCCGCAAGAGTAATGTGTACCAGTTTTTTTTTTTTTTTTTCAAAGTACACCTGATTTCTTAGTCACTAATTTCTTAGTCACTAAAAAATGACGCAACTCTTTTAACTGTTCAAACGGAGAATGCTTCGAAGGCGAATCTGACATTCGCGCGTTGGAAAATTAAAAATCGCTCATTATAAAAAAATCGTTTGGTCACGGTTATTTTAAAAACTCATAGGAAAAAATTTGTTGGCACAGTTGCACGAAAAATAACGAGGTTATTATTAGACGCTGTCAGAAGAACTTTTTTACTCGAATTAAGGTCCAAATGGGATTTATTTATTTTAGACACGCATATTTCAGCAGTCATCGGTTACGTCAAATTTACGTCGAATTTTGCGGCGCGCCAAAAAGGGTAGTCTGATAGTCTATCTTATTTTTTACGTTATTAACTAATATTAATTATTACCCAATTTCTGAACAGCTACTATCTGCTAGAGTGATATTTATGAAAAAAAATCATAATAACGAACTGCAGATAATGCGAAGTTTCATATACTGTGCAAGTTAGTGATAATTCGCCAACAGTATCAAACGTTTTGTGAAACATTTCAAACATTATTTTGAAATGCGACAGTGACTGTTTATATAATAACGATACTTCAAATTCCCTTATCTATTGGTAATTAAAACAGCAAGAATTGATAAATTCGCCGATTTTGTAATCAAGAGTTCATTCATGTATGAAATTTCATCGAGGGAAAAAATTTTACCAAAATATTCCACCATTCGAACCTCAAAACTCATCAAAACATTCAAAATTCTCGACCTTTCCCAACTCACATCCCCTAATACATCTTTAAACAATTTGAATGTACGCCAAAATCAAATTCTTGCTTCCAAAACCCATAACGCATCATCACTAAACAATCCTCATCAGTTTTCCCCGAACCCCCCGCGAAAAACCGCAAAAAATATTTCGTCGACCGATAGCGTCTCGCGCCAAGAAAGTGCCGAGCACCACTTACAACTCTTGACACATCCACACTCAAATCGCCGTAAAAATCACCGCAAAATCCCCCCAAAATCGTAAAAAAAAATAAAGATCAGGGCTCCCTTACCTTCAGGGATGCTCCCATGTCTGCGTATTATCCGAAAAAGTCGATTCGTAGATGGAATTTTCCACACGCCGACCGGGCACTGATACTATATTTTTTTCTCGTCGCACCTTGGACAGTCGACTCGAAAGTCATGGACGGCAAACGGTAACTGGAATGCCGATCGTAACGCTACTCGGATTTGGAGTGCCGGGGGCTCGTTCGGTCATCTTTGTGTACAATTACCGTTCACGTTTGGCCCAGCGCGTTGACCAATGGGAGCGCGCGGCGCACCTATCGGGTCCCACCACTCAATCACACGTATCTGCGAACCTGAGTCGCGCGGGGCGATCTCGGAATTTTTTGCTCCAGTCGACCCCTTATCAGGCGGTCGCGCCCCCCCCCCCCCCCAGAACCGCCCCCCACTCGCGCCCCCCCACCCCAACACAAGAAACAAGCTACAGACAGCC
>JABFPB010001372.1:0-25728 GCA_022817645.1 Ceratoteleas bidentatus | reverse complement strand
TTACGGTATTTGTACCTTAATTCGATTTTACGGTGCATGTACCGTAATTGGACTTCCGAAATTTTTAACAGTGTTGACTACACTGATAGAACATAATGCCGAGTACAGGTACATCAGATGGACCTTTATACATATAAATTACGTGCATTATATGTAGAAAAAGATAATTCTAGTTTTAATTGTCTATTTAGGTAAATTCATATGACTTACAAATAATGCGACTACAATGTGGATATTTTTCAAAATATCTATGCACTCATTATTTTATTAATTGCAGTTGTGGAAAACCATTGAACAATTCATTTTCCCATGGGCAATTCGCTTTAGGATGACTTAGAATTTTATTCGGATTGGAAGAAGAAGAAACTAATTATACTTTCATCGAACCACTGTTTTCGTTCCAGCATTTGAATGGGTATTTTTTTACATTTCTCATACAATTTTTCAAGAACAATCTTGAGCAAATAAGACAAATTACCATTAACATTTTCTCCAAAGACATTCAGTGACTTTCCATTTTTTTTCAAGGCACTTATTTACTTCTGTAGCTTTTGGAGACTTAGAATGGTATTTACAAAAATGTATTCCACGAAACATTTTTCTTAATGGTAATATTCAAAATGAGCAGTCATGCACATTTTTGTGAGACGTGGTAAATCCACCAACGTAAATCACTTACATAAAAAGCTGTCATCAAGAATATAAATTATATTATTTACTTGTTTTCGATGATCTATTGATATTTCCAACAGACTGCGGTGGAAACGGGGAATCCGTCGCGCGTTATATGAAACCTTGTGGTAACGACGAAGAGCGTGACGAAGTCTGCAAATGTAAAACATAATTAATTATAATAAACGAAAGGCATAATTTACTGTAAATAAACGACACTTCATTTGCAGGAAAATAAATTATATTCCAGCTTTCATCTTTGCTAAAGGTTCACTTTTTATTTCGAAAACGTTTGCAGATAATTTAACGGTTTTTAGCTAAGATGAGTCTGGCTTAATACAGTTACTTTAACAAAGTTTTTCTCGACTTGTGTCTTTATAAAGATGGACTATCACAAGACTGGTGTTTCCGGATAGGCAGTAGTTGATCGCTAATAGCTCGAGTCAATTGCGAGCAACGTTTCGAAATAATCTAAAAAACATTCATTGACATTTTGTAAAAGTATCACCGCATTTAAGAGATTTACTTCTTCTTCTTGTCATTTGAATCATTATTGGAAATATGTTAATTCTAAAATTTCTAGGGAAAACAAATCTTAGATTGATTAATTTCGAATTAAATTTACCGTGAAGGCACTGAAAAAAGCAAATTAATAATAAATCGTCGCTTCATTAATTTGTATTATATTTATTTCCACGTGCATTGACCCTAATTCGGATCCTTTTCATAAAATATCGCGTCAGATGAATTGACATATCTTTACAATTATTACGTATATATTACGTATATGTGTTAAAAATGAAATAAAAGTCCACAAAAATTTCATTTTGACCCTTTCAAAAATTATTTCAATTAAAACTATGTTGCTTTGTATAATTACTTTACCTGTACTGTAAAATAGAATCTTAGAAACTTTTAAACTCGTACTGTTCTTATTGAAACGATTCGTTCGTATACCGAGGAAAATTGGAAGTTGCATTAATATTTTGATAACATACTTCGTTCATCATACAGCTTAACATGTAACTGACTCACATACTAAAATTACCCACACGATTAATCACGTTCGTAAACAAACGCAAATATTCGATTAATTCAAATCACTCGTTACCAATTACACTTAATTGCAAAACTCTGATACTGAATGAATAATCATTTATCAAACTCAAACCATATTTCCCTTCAATAAGAATAAGAATGATTCTTTTCTCAATTGACGTCTTGATATAATTTGACAAATTAATTAATTTTAATTAATACTAAATTGTTTCTCCGTGTATATCTCAAATTACAAAATCTATCATTCCATTTCGTAAATAAATTTGGTGTTACCCTCTAATCTAAATCTTTAGATTAGATTTTTTAGATCTATATATCTAAATATATTAATCAGATTTTCAATATAATATTACCCTTAATTTATATTCTTACTTTTTATTCATATAAATTTAGACATTCTTTCAAATAAAATAAAATATTAATATTTTTTAATGTAAAATTAATTATATATGCCTGTAAATTATATTTGAAGTGTTCAAAGAACTGTCAATTCTGACAGTTTTATAGGACAATCCGTTAGAATAACCAGTTAAAAATGGTATAAATATTTTGCCTGGGTTTTTATTTGTCCAATTATAAATGTATAATATTTTATTTTATAGTCACATTCATTATTATGCACCGTGGCGATTATCATCCTATGACGCATTTCGTGCGATATCTTTTTTTGTTCCTCATTGCAGGTAGTTTAACTTTTGAAATAAAAAATACTATCTGACATATTCAATAAGCTAAGTTTCATTTGAAAATGTAAATAAAGTATATGTTTCAACCTATTTTGACCAAAAAATGACGTAAAGTTAGTTTTACGATCGGTGTAATTAATACTTCGTCGAACGAAAACTTGCAGGAAAAATGTGTAAGCATTTTTTTGCGACTGTTTATCATAATGCACTAAACAAACATTATTTAAATTGATTCCACAGAAATCGAATTGAATGAATCAATTTACACGGGGAATAGAGTGTACTTATAAAATCATTCATTGAGTTCAATTTCACAAAATATTTGCTTCTTCAATTAAATAAAGTTTTATCATGCTACACAATAAACTGCAGTCATAAATGGTACACGGTACTATTTCAGTGAGAACAGGACAATATTTCTGCAATATCATGGTAATCGTGGCACTCTAAAAAAATAATGGAAGCAGCAATATTGTAAAAACTGACTTCTTAATTTGTAGACATTTTTAAGACACGTAATAGCGTCTTAACCCTCTATCCGGGATCACTTATCCCCTCTACTCGCATGGATTTCGCGCCATTTAAATTTGAGGTTATGTTTATACCGAATCTTCGAATGAATGGACGAATGCATGCGACGCGCGCAACTTTTCACACACACATTTAAAGATATTCAAATTGATTGGTGAACCCCCTCTTCTTTCACAATAAGACGGTTTCGGGCAGCATCCCGGATAGAGGGTTAATATCTATTTATTTAGATAGGAGACTAGACGCATGGCGTCTGAATGTAAGACAACTATGTGCCTTAATTTAAGACATTTTGCACTAATTAAGACGTCTAACCCTGCACAGTTTTTACAGTGAAGAGGAACCTGAATACCGCAAATTCTACTTGATTTATAGATATTCCCAACTCATTCAGAATGACGTGGGAATCCCTGTCTTAAATCCCTTTCCCTTTCTTTTCCCTTTCCAAAATTTTTTTTTTTCTTAAAAAACTCATGACACATCTGAAGTTGCAGATTATAACGCCTATATCTCCCAATAAGATTGCTTGGTTCGTCCAGTGTGGCCAACTTGAATCGTAGTCACAGTGACTGACTTTTCGCGCAAAATTCAAATCAGCTTTTTCTTACTTAATCGATTTTCATTATTAAAAGATTCGTTATTCGATAGATAAATAAACAAATTAATAAATGAAAAAATACAAAGTATGAATAACATGTTTAAAGAATATTTTTAAAAACAAAATATAAAATTAGTAATCAAATAAAAAGAACTTATACAAAAACTGTTTACATTCTCTTAGGGATTAGGGATATAAGTAGATCATCTTGAGCGCGCGGAGTGCGCCTTACATTATTCTAGTTCTATCTTAAATAGACATGATAGAAGTGAAAATTATTGTGCAGGAAGTGAATATTTCGTTCAGTCAATCTAAAATCCACTTGTTCTGAATTTATCAAGCGGGCCGTTATCAGTGCGAATCAAGAGAAAGATTTTTTAGAGTGACGGTGAAAATTGTAGTACAGGAAAGAGACGCATTTTAGAGCTATACGGTACGTAGCTCTAACATGTAGTATTTATTATTAATTGGGCATTATAAAATATTGAATATTCATATTTCATTAATATTAACGAAAAATAAATAAGATAATAAAATTTTAACCGTTTTTGAATCTTGAGTCATTATTTTCAGTCACGCTCGTTCGATGCAAACGTGTGATTGAATAAGCTTATGCCTTGTGGTATATTAACACGTGGTAATTAAGAAACACATGCATGTAATTAAGTGCTTTTTATTTTAAATTAAATGGCATATTTTCAAATTAAGTGTAACTTAATGCCCGAATTAATACATTGCTGCATTAAAAATACTTTTAAAAACTGGTTTTCCCGTGGTTTCAATTATCAAATGTCGTCTATATTTTACAGATAGAAGTACTGTTGTATCTTTCAATGAAAGTATCTAGTTTTGATTAACAAAATCAAATACAATTGAAAGCTTTATTGTTAACACACAAATTTCGATGGAAGGTAGTGCGCTTCGATTTGATAACAGTACAGTTTTGTAATCCGATCCAGAGTTTGCACATGGGAAAAATCTACTTTACAAAAGTATTTATACTTTTTCCCTTTACAATTGTTGAAGATTAGATAACTTCATTGCCAATCTAAATAGTAGACTTTTTCTGCCGATCCATCAATGCAGTGTATTTTTTATTGTAGATGTCGGTTAACACTGTCCATCCATAGGGGACAAAATGTTTATTTGTCATAAACAACCTATATTCTTAGTGTTTCATCTGCAGCATCCAAAGACATGAAGTACCATCTGCAGGTTCCCGGAACTTTTTGACTTGGTTAATGTTCTCTCGAAAAATTTTCCGTAATTATTTTACTACCTCATCTATTAACGTTTCCACACATTGTGATGATCTTCTACTATCGTTTTGAGTAGTCGTTATCTGGAATTGCTGGAGGGTAATTTTATGTTTGAATATCGTTTTGTGTGCGACTGTGTTCATAATGATGATAAGGTGTTTGCGCGTCATTTTGCAGAGACGGTCGAGAGGAGAGAAGAGGGGGAAACGAATTTTGGGTTCGTCAATATATACTGAAGTTGTATGCCATTCCGTCTCATACACGATTGTGGTCTGCCGAATTATCTTCCACCTAAAAACCACTGGGTAATCGAAAGGAGAATACACTGGAGTTGAGCTGTTCTACTTGAAGGATTACACCGAGTGTGAGACTACACCACCCCAATCTTTTGCAGCAAGAAACTTTTTTGGAAAATCTATCGTGAGTTCCTTTAGTTTTCTTTAGATTTGCGATTGTGTTGAAAAAATTCGATTGAGCTTTTAGGTAAGAGAAGTTAGGAAATCTATTTAAACTATCTTTTATCTTTTAAATTCACTGTTACATTGATTACAAAAAATTTTTATATTCTTAAATGTTATGTATTTCTTCAAAGTTCATTCCACATACATTATAAGTGATACTAGAATGCTAAAAGTCCTGAATTATAGTTGATATTAGAATAATATTGGCAACCTTGAAAATGTGTGAAATAATCGTACAATTTCTCAACTGATGTGATTGCATTCTTAGTCATCACTTCAAATGTTTCGTTTTTTTCAAAGAACCTTATAATACCCTTCAATATTCTTCAGCTAACAGATCCTTAAATCAGACTCGTTTTTTGGTCCAACATCGACAGCGATTACCTCAAAGCCTAGCCTACGGCAAAATCGATGAAAAAGGTACCTGTTTCGGTCAATCAATGGTTTGAAACATATCATTTTCATCCACTTTAGGAATCCTACTGTCTACAGTGTAGACTCTACACTGTAACAATGTTACCATCCAAAATATATGTTTCATTTAACCTAAAGGGAGATGAAAAAACAAAATATTATACATAATTTGTAAAATTCTACATTATTGTGTATTTTTTTAATAAAAACATGTGAATATACATAACATAATGTGTAATTTTGCATTTTTATATAATATAAAATTGGCGATTTATCAGATGCTTACAAATTTTCTTCTTTTATAATGCAATCTCAACGTCACATGTTTCATTTTTCCTCCTGTCGATTGGACAGTTATCTGTTTCAACATCTTCACTACCGGTTTCTTCAGTCATAGAACCTCCCGAAAAAGTATTTTACATACTCCTCAAAACAATCTGATTTAACAGAAATTTCAAGATATAGGTAAACCTCAAATTAGACCGTTTTCTTTTAACTTTTGATACTTTCTTCTTGTAAGTTGATTGTAATTGGCCAACTCGTAATTCTATGGAAACTTCATTCAATCTAATCGTGATCAATTTCCAATAAAAAACGATGAAATATCGGACATAAAAAAGTCGGACATTCATGTCAATCAGCAATTTATGAAGTTTAAATCATGCTGATAACTAAACTTTTTCTTTGAATTATCTAAACATTTAAATACGTGGACTAAATTTTACTTACAAACAAATAAAATTTAATGGAACGAACTAAAGTATTCAGTTCAATTCAATTCTGTCAAATAATTTGGTAACGAGGACATTCCAGGTAAAGACAACAATGAGTGCATCAATGTGAAAGTTTCCCTTTCATTATTTAAACCAAATCTTCCTTTTATTAATGCATTATATGAAACACATTTTTATTGCCAAAGGATTCTTCTCATTTTGAATAGACTTTTTTAACAGTGCACAACAAGTAAATAAAATATCTAACTCTTAGACGTTTTGGTAAAATAAACACTAATGTCTTGGATCAACACTAGAAATGTCTAAATTTCCATAAACTTGACACTAACAATTTTTAATCGCTATAAATAAAAATTAAATCTTTGTAGGTTAAAATGAATTTTTTTAAATTAAAATTCATTTTAGTGTTAGTCAGACTTAAGGTGATGTTCAAGTTTCTCTGCCATGAAGTTAGTGTTTTTGTTATTGACAAAAGTATGAATAATCATGTCATTATAAATCGACCAGAGCGAGAGTCAACAATTCTGGGAGAATATTACGAACTAACAAATCATAACTTTTAGTGACGCACTTTCGAAAATGACGATTTTTCGTAATTGTTTATTTTCAATGAGGCAGAATTGCGAGAAATCATTATTTCCGAACATACGTCAAATTAATAAAAAAATTATGATTTGTCAGTCAGTTATATTCTCCCAAAATTGCAATATCTCGCTACACTGAGAGAAAAATGTCAGTAAAAATTACTGGTAAAACAGGGACGCTGGGATACTAACGACTATGAAAAAAATATTTCAAAGAAAACAGTAAAATTTACCATTGAAACAGTAAATTATATTGTTTCAACAGAAAATGTACTGTTACAACAGCAAATTTTACTGTTTTTTACAATATAATTTTTTCATTGTCGTTAGTTATACCTGCGTCACTGTTGAAAAAGTAATTTTTACTAGTATTTTCTCTCAGTGTAAGGTCGATTTATGATGAAACGATTATTTGTAACGTTTTAATAACAAAAACGCTAACTCCGCGGCAGCAGAACTCGAACATCAGCTTAAGTAAATCTTCATCGCTATGAAAATTGAAGGAAAACAAAAAAATGAAGATATTTAACCCCCAGAAAAATGCGGGTTCATCATAGACTTGAAGAAAATTCCCCCTTTCTTTAAGTCTAAACATTTGCAAATTATCATGAAAATTTAGCACTTCAACACTGTTATAACAATTCCCACAAAGGAACAAGGTGTCTAACAACCTCTCTAATAAAAGTATATTTTCAATATATTCCCAGTATATTGCAGAAATTGGGAATATATATTGGGAATGTACTGTAAATATATTGTCAATATAATGGAAATATATTGTAAATATATTGTGAATGTTTGGGAATATATTTGAAAAATATTGGGAATATTTTTATATATACGTTGAAAAATATATTGGATATATATGTTTCCTATACGTCCAACATATTTCTACTTTCACTAGCGCTTTCCCTGCTTTCCTCCCCGAAATCTCTCAACCCCTCTCTCCCTTAGATTTTCGCGCGCGAAACGCGGAAATCGGCACCGTCCGCGGCGGCTCTGCGCCCTGTGGCGCTCGGTTCGGGGCCGCGCGGTCGATTGCCGGCGGGGCGCTCGGCCGCGCACGCCTCGCCCGTTTCGGGGTTGCTTGTCGCGCGCGGCCGATCCTGTCATTCGGCGCTCGGCCGGCACAAAAAGAAGGCACACGACGATCGGAACTACATGCAGGGGGTCTTGGCTATGATCCGGGGGGGAGAGTGGGGGGTCTGGCAGGAGCGCGGGATCCGATTGGTTCGCGCCTCGGCCATATTATAAGCGACTGCAGTCGCGCTAGTTAATGTTAGCCCGAACCTTCGCGAGAGACGCATCTCACGGTATTACTCCGGCGCGGCGAGAACGAGACACGAGAGGCCGACCAAGAGAGACGCTCTGCGGAACGAAAGTACGCGAAAGGCCGATCGGCCGCCGATTGTTTTTGCGCGCGCTCGGCGATCGGCGATTTGTGTCAGTGATCGATTCGCGCAGTGCGCCGCCGAGCGACGACCGAGCCGAGGCTACGTGCTCCAACGCTAAACTGGGATACGAACGGGACCGCGCGGCCTGTCCGGCTTTCGCCGAAAGCCCGCCTGTGACAGTAAGTTGACAGCGACGCAGTTGCGCCGCGTGCCAAGCCGCACGTGTGCCAGCAAAGACCGCAACCGATTTCGGCGCGCGCCGGTGCGAGCGAACTTTACGGTGTGAGGAGGAATGGAAAGAGAATCTCGTTTGATTGAGATAGGGATTGTTGGATGAGGGTAAATGGTTTTGGGGGGAGGATATTTGATGGGTTCACTAAAAACAAGTGTCTCACTTTGATATAGTAGACACGAAAGGGTTTCATCCAGAATCACCAAAGATGGTTATGTATCTCAAATTGAAACACCAATGAGACACTTCGTTTTTTGGTGTTGGGACTGCAGAATGGTTGAGATGCCTTTATTTGATGGAAATGTAGGGAATTTTATAGGATTTTCGTTGAGAGAATCCTATAAAAAGAAAAAATGGCATTGAACCAACAGCAAACGTGGAGTGGAAGATAAAATCTTGATATAAAAGTGTCCGCTTTGAATCAAGAGCGAATTGCTGTTATTTCAACATTCGAGCTTGTTTTCAAACACATAATGTTGATCCAAAAGCAATACGCTGTTGGCATAACAGAGATCACTGTTCTTAGTTTTAGTACAAGATTTCTGTTGGTTCAATGGCACTTCTTCTCACCGTGTGGATTGAAACTGTTAAATCTTCAAGTTGCTTTTATTTGATGCAAATGTAGGGAATTTTCATTTTGTAAATTCTGAGGAATTGAAGAGACATTGGATGGAAAATATATGTTGAGAGTACATTGTAGGAAGGCATACATATGTAAACATTTTAAAAGAAAAAGTTTATTCACTGTAAATACAAATTGTTTACATATGTCTCTAGACTGAATATTCATATTTGTTTGCTTTTTGTCACTGGGTTTACCAACATTTATCACCTCTAGTTCATCATATTATTTCTTAGAGTTTAGATCAATTGTCATCAGCCTGGCAGGCTGATGACAACCAGTGATTTTTGAAAAGGAATCAAAAGACTTTGTCAGATTCAGGTCGATCTTTGAAACAGGGATGAGGAAAGATAGTAACAGAAGCATGGTTTAGAACAGAAACAACTCCTTTCATCTTATTGCGAAATCAACATTACTCGTCCAACTACACGTCTTTTCCTACATCTCAGATCTTCCACACCACGTGTTGGTCAACGTACCTTGTTGACTCTCCCGACTTTCCTCCTAATCAATTCCTCCACTTTCAACCCAAACATTGCACCCAATCCTTCAAGACTCCCACGCGAGAAACCTGGGGAAAACGCGCGCGCGTCAGCAATATTTTTGCGGATCTTTAACTTGTCTCTCATGACGGTTTATTTCACGCGATTTCTAAACAACGGGCCAAGCCGTCCGTTATAACGCGGCTTTCTTCATTCAGCGTACAGTCGCCGGCAAAAATCCCGCCTGTCGGCGGATCCGCGACGATTAATTTCTGCCCGCAATTGTCCGTCTACTTTTGGACCCCAGAATCCCACCAACGAACCGCGTCGCTGAGAAAATAATTGGCGAGAAAGAAAACCTCTTCCAAAGCGCCGCCCGAGCGCCGACTTGGCTCAACTTTTCACCACTTTCAAGCTTAAAAATAAACTCATAAACTTTCCGCCCAGTGGCAACTCCACTTCGCTCTTTCATCAGCCGCAAGCGAACCGCCGATTTCCCGGCCGATCTTCCGATCGATCGCACTTTTCGGGCCGTCGGCGAAGTGCGTAAAAGTGCGAGTTTTGCCGGCGACTGTACGTGACCGAGAGACGAGAAGTGCAAGTAATGCATAAGCGGCGGAAACAGAGCAACAAGGACTAACGGATTCGCGCGGGCAATTTCGCGATCGGTCTCAATTTTCGCCGGGCGATTTCGCCGCGCGCCGACGTCGCTCGGTTCGCTCGCCGATCGATCGGCGGAACCCTTGCGTGGAAACGGCGAAATTCCCCGACGGAGTATCAATTATCTTGTCGATCGCAAGAAGTACGGCCGAGAGACAAGCCACCGGGGCTAAAAATATCCCGCCTAATAGCGTTACGAAATCGCACCCGCAAACCTCCGCGTGGCCAGGTTTGCGGGCGAAAAAGTGCGGTGTCGGGCGCTAATTGGACGGCGCGTTTTCGGCACGTGAATCGGAAGCGATTTTCGCGACGATAACGCCGTTCCTGTAAGCGGATGCAGCCGGCGTGACGTCGACGAGGCGCGCGGTGTAACTTTACACATCACGCGACGGCGGCAATAAAAAAATTCGCTATTTATTAGTCCCACATCATGTCTTAAATTAGAATGCAGTATCTCACAATGCGGCGCCGGCATTTCACTTTTTAAATATCGGCTGAAATTAGACTCGGCCGCGCCGCGCAAAAACTGGCCCGGCGTTTTTGCCGAAAAGCGCGCAAAAAGCGGCCGGCCGCGTTGCGTAATTGCCGCGACGGAGCCGCCAGGTGTCCTTAAGGTGTGGAATCGGGATATTGCAGGCTGAAACGCGTGCAGCAGAAAACGCGCGGAGAAAGAAAGGATGAGGGACGTCTATCTTTAGAATTCATTGAGGGAATCTTTAGAGGCCCAAACGTGGGCTGACTCACGCTCTCTTTCCTTTCGCTCGTGTTTTGCGTGTTTCGCGCGCAGCGCCGCGAAAGGCACCGCGAGCCCAGGCGGCGTCTCTACTTGTCGGCCGCGCGCTCCGTTGGCGCTGCCACCTCCTCGCGAGCCGCCTGCAAGACGGAGGAAGAAGAAGCCACCGGTTGTTCTGCCACCTGTGGCGTGCCCCCCATCACCCGCCGAACCTGCGCGCATTTCAGATCTCGCGAGTCCAATCCGTCATGCACGTTCGACCGACGCATTCGCGCCATTTGTCACGCGAATTGGCGCGAATCGCGGCGGGAAGAGGTGGAAAGAAAATCCTTCCTTCCCGCATCGCGAATTACTAAATTTCATCTCATTCATTCGCATTGCGATGAAAGAGGATTTTTGCAAGGTCCGCGCAAAAACAAGCATTTTCTGCTGGATATCCCACTGTATAGTCTATGGACCACATTCTGTGTGGTCCATTTTGCTACACTGAGAAAACTAAGTGGTAAAAATTACCACTAAGTTTTATTACTAACTAGGTCGTAATGTATGTAGTGGTAAAAGTTACGAATGAGTTTTCTCAGTGTATGGTTCATCACGAATTATGGAACGGGAAGCACTTACAGGAAAGCGACAAATGACAATGTTAAGATATGTACTCAAGTCCTATGTACTGTTGGACAAAATGTGGTCCATAGGCTATCCCGTAGAGAATAGTTTTTCCACAAAGTATTTGAGCATGAAGACGGTCTTTCGTTAAATTTGTGTGGGTAGATTCATAGTTGTAGATGTGGATGTAAATTTATAGTTTGTGCACGATGTAAAGAACCTTTGTCAATGTTGCGAATCTAATGAGAAGTTGCAGGGTTTGCTGTATGGATGGTAGATAGTTTCAGTCAGTATTTGAATAGTTGATTTCAGGAGAGTAATTTGACTAGATAGATTTCTATCGGTCAATCAAATTCGTAAAAATCGTACGATCTGTGTAGTTCGACGCCGTTTTCTTGGTAGATTGTTGTTTTCGTGTTACTCAACATAATGCTTCCGTTGGTATATGATTTTATCTGTGCGGAGAAAATGTTTTCTTACGCCATTTTTCATATTTCCTTCTTCCCCATATCATGTTTTTTTCTACATTACGTCGTACAATTTCATCAATAATTAGCTGAAATTGAATCAGCCAATGATTAAAACAGCTTCAAATTGGTCATCGTAACTGTTATCCAATAGCATATTGCTTAGATTATAATTCGTTTTGGTTTTCTTACAAATTCATTCGAAATACTAGTTTTTCGAATGAATTTGTTTGAGCACCATATGGGTACAAACACCTTACACTACAATTTTATTAAACAGAATATGTTTAAAATTCTTTAATTTTTTACATTCTTGTTGAATGCTTCCCTTTCGTGATTCCTCGATAATGAGAGAAAGAAAAGAGTTCATTGCTCCTGACAAATCTCTGAATTTAAAAGCACATCTCACTCAATGACAGGATTTTGCACCATTCCAAGCGAACATCCTTAAGAAATCCAACATCGCATCAATCCCATCACTTATTTTTCGACATTCGATCGTTATTTAGACTGTAAAGATCTAGACTTTCTAGGCCGCTGAACACTCCATTTGTACCCAAGCGACATCAATCAAAAAGCGCGAAATGTTGCATTTTATCGTTCCCTCGAACAATTCCAGCGTTATTTTTACGATGAAAAATTGTAAGGCGCCGACTCCATCAACAAGTATTTCAATGGAAGAACGATTAATAAGATCGGCTGTATTTTCGTCTCGCACTTGACAAATCGTGTTTCTTCTGCTTCCCGGCCGGCGATATTAATTAGAGACATGTCGGGAAGCTTCTTTTTTGCGTGATTTTGTACACTTTGGCCCTTTATTTTTGGACGCGATCACTCTCGTCGGACCGAAAAACTTTCCGGGAAAACAGCGTGAATCCGCGTCCGTCTCATATATTTATACACGTCTCCGCCAGACTTTTTGCGTCTCGCGCTTATTTTCTCCTCGCCGTTGTTTTTCGTATCATTTTTGTTCCGCCCGGCTTTAAATTGACGATCATGATTTACTTCTGTATTTACGTTTTCTTGTTTACACTACAATGACACGCGTTTTCGCCTCGTTTTCCCGTTTTTTTGCGCCGGTCCGTCCGAATGTTGATTTATCGATATCGCTTCTCCGATGATTATCGTCGAAATTATTGAAATGGGTCATTCGGTCCACTGGACTACGATTGCCGATAATTTTATATCATACCCTCGATCGGCGAAAGAGCACTTCAACAAGCGAAACTTGCCGCACTTTTTTCCCAACTTTTTCCCGAGAGAACGAATTCGGACGTTTCGCGCGTGACATTGAACACTATATATATCCGTCGATGTTCAATTGCAATTATCACTCAAGATCGAATAAAATGAAGAAAGGTCATAACGAGTTGCCTCCGCCGACGAAATACGACGCGTTGCAAAATGCAAGGAAAAAGCGGCGAACTCCGATCAAAATTTCGCGCGAAAATTTAGCGATCGGCGTTGCACAAACGAGCGCTTCGGACGTGTTTACAACGGCGCAATTTACTGCCGAGACATGGTGCGAAAAGTATAATTCGCGAGCGATATTCGCCATTAACGATGCGGTCGATTTTTCGCCGAGCAATAGCGTTACATTCGGTGGCTGACCTCGAGGATAAATTTGTACCATCATCTGACTGGCCTTCTCCTGCTTGTTCATGGAAACGATAAGTAAACGGTTAAAATACAATTCGCTCGGATACGCGCGGATTTATGTTTCCTGGGGGACAACTAACCGAAAAGTTTCGTCAAAGGTTATCTCCGAACTCGTTGAGTGAAGATGAAGTGATTCCAACGAGTCGATTGACCAATCTCCGATCGATTAATAAAAGTCCACTAAATTGCGAAAATCGGTACTAAAACCGATTCGACCAACTTTTTCGATATTAATAATAACAATTCTAAATAATGAAAAATGTTCGTCCGAATTTTTTCATCGCTTATAGGTCGCCGCTTGAAGCGAATAAATCAATTTCGAAATTGCTCTGACCTGAAGAAATGAACGGCGAAGAAAAAAGCGATCGCGAACAATTGGATCGACCTGACAAAGGCTAAGAAATTGACCGCAATGAATCGAACGTGGAATGTCCGGCAATAAAAATGCATTTAAAACGGGATTACATTCACCGTGTGTATAAATAGAAAATGAAAGTACGCGTGACATGCGGCAAATGCATCTCGCCGAGATGAAATGTGTGACGTTCCGCGAGTCGCGCGTTTTTCGCGCTTCGGCACTGTGTGCTTTGCGCGTTAATTTCCCCGTTTGCACTCGGCTTCGCGTGCCTGCGATAATGAATTCGTGGCATGCCATTCGGGATAACGCATCTCCGCGGATTCCTCCCGAGTTTTCGTGCCTCTGAGACTCGAATCCGCGCATTCTTCTCGTGGCGAAATGTCCCTTCCAATCACGAACGGCCAATTGTTTACACACTAACGCTATCGCGAAATCGCCGAAACGTCTTCATTAAAAGCAGAAGCGATAACACCTCGTGCGATTCGATGTTCAGCACTCGAAGTCAGATCTACGATAAATCGTCAGCAATATCTCGCGACAAAAGAAAAAGTCCCACTTCGCCAATAACGCGTCTGTCATACAAGCTAATGACGATCCGATATCGGATCTGACGCAAGATCTCCTCGAGATTACCGAGTTTCGATACCCGATCGAGCGCGATATCAGATTGCTCGTCCGATCGCACTCGCGATCTCGCGAAAAGATCGGTAGATATTGCCCAATCTGCCGATCGTCATATACCGATTTCGCTTACGGCGTTACGTAAATAATCCTCCATCGCTTTTCCCGAAACTATCCCCCAAATTAATCAATTTTGCCAGAAATCTCTTGTCGATCTCGAACAGATTCCCTCTTTCCGATACCGATTTCTCGAATATTTTCAAAGATCGGTTTCGTTCCAATTCTCATCGTCTTACGAATTTTGGGTTTTTTTATAAGTGTAGCTCGCTCGCGCTCGGCATCGAGGCGAAAGACGGAGAAAGGCTGCGAGTTTCTCGCAACGCGAACCGTAGGACGCCAAGCTGTCTGTCGGAACGCCGCTGCGTCCGCGCGCCCCTTCCCCCTCGCGGCGGCCGCTCGGCAGCCAAGCAACATCAACTTTACTGACGTCGCGTTGCTGCGCTCGTGTAGTGGTGAAAGGAAGGCAACGGCTCCGAATCGGTAGAGAAAAATCGGCGCTGTCTTCGGTTTAATGCGCAACGCATATTTGCGTTTCGTCGCGCATTCCGCCGATTTCTCGCGGCGTCCCGAAAATCGGCCGAACCGATCGCGCGATTCTCGCGACGGCGACACGACCTCGTCAACGTTCGGTCCATCCATCTTTCGATCGGTTCGTTGACACCGCGTGACAACGATCGGCTTTTTGCCCCGCGAGAACTGGATCGCCGATCGCGCGACTGCATTTGAATGCAGACTCGCTTCAATTGGCGTCAATCGGCGGCGAATCAATGAATTAAGCGATCGGCGAAGAATCGGCCGTCAAATCGCGGCGAAAAAGTGACGTGTAATAATAGAATTGATGAAAAGCACTGGCAGCCTGGCGGTCCGGCGTGGCGCTATTTATAGCGGCGTTTACGCGAGCACTTTTCGCCGATCGTCGAGCAAGATGTTTAACTGGTGCCGGTGGGAAATCGATTGGACGCTTATTCGCCGTCGGAAAACAATGATAATTAGGGCCGCTGTTTGCGCCGCGCCGGCATTTCAGATTAGATTGCTCGCATGCCAGGCGTAACGGCCCGCTGCCTCGGACGGAAACACGAATGTATCTCGCGTAACATGAACGCAGATAAGGATCTACAAGTATCTAAACACGAGCGTTTATACGCCGGACAAGAAAAAAGACGAGGAAAAGGCACCGCCGATCCATGCGCGCGCTTTATTAATAAGCCGCGGCGTTATGTAAACGGCGAAATTTTAATTTCATTTCGCAGGCCGATCGAAGTTCAGATCTGCGATTGATCAAACGATCGATCGAGATGTTACGTAAGACGTTAAGAGAACGGCGTTACACATCTGACAGTGTCAATCAGGAATTATGCGGCTGACAGATTTATAGGGAGTGGGGCTTTCGGGCCTTTTTGCGCTTTTTCGTGCGCACATATTCTGCGTAGATTAAATTGTTAATTGAAAATTCAATTGAAAAAATGGAAAATGGAATCAATTGAAAAAATGGAAATCATTTATGTAAATGATTGTCATCAAATGATCACAAAAAAAAAGAAATTATCTTTATGAATAGTTCATTCTGATCATTCTGAAAAAAACATTTTCGATCAAGTTTTGATCGTGAGCTGATCGCGATTTGAACAAATCGAAGTTTAATCATGAAATCTGATCTAATCACGATCAGCTTTCAACCACAAATTACAAAAATTGATCGAAAACGGTCTGAATTTCGGAATGATCGGCATTGATCAAGATTTGACAAAATTTATTCAAATGTAAAAAAGATTTCTATGCGGACCAATGAAAAGTCGTTTCACATGCGCAGCCAGAACATTACATAGCAATTTGTTACAAAATTGATTTCGTTTATTTTGTTTCGTTTTTTTTCGAATCAGGCAGAGTGGGAATTACTTCCAGTTTCCTCGATGTATTAGCACAATTAAACTTTCAATGAGAACCGCAACTCATGTTAAATACTTTTTGTTATTGCACGCTTCCATTTTTCAAGCTAAGAGTACGTCACTGATGACCAATTGCTCGCACTTAAAAATTGCCGCACTGATTGTAATTAGTCAAAACAACTCGTTGAAAAATATCGCTCACTTGACTGAAGAGTGTAGAAACAGGATTTTATACATCCTCACTTACATACACTCGATATATATTGATATCATCATCTTTTATCGAAAAGTATTCGCGTCATCATCAAGTATACCTACAAGTATACTACAGTCAATAACCTCGCCCATTAGTTCAATTCAACTTTATTTTCTCACTTTAAAATGGTTCTTTGGAAATATTAAAGAATTGCAATATTCTCAAATTCAGAGCCACAGGCAAGACAGATTTAAGACAAAATTTCGAAAAACAGGTTCCACAAATATAAATCTTATTATTTCAAGAAAAAAATTAAACTAATCTTCATTTTTAAATTCAATCAAATAATCCCAAATTAAAATTGTTTTCAGTTTAATTTGAATAGCATTAATGCAATGTGCAGTCATGATAATTTCCAAAGCATTTTTTTCCAAATCACTCACAATCTGAACTCATTTCTATCCAAGACACATTTTCAAAGAATGAAAAAAAAAGAAAAACTGCCTCAAAGGAATTCGCCGCGTGAAATCTCGACTTAATTCAGCTCGCGCTCAGGTGCAACATCTGTCGCGCGGAACTGGTTACTGGAACAATGATCATGCGAAATGCAGCGACGAATGGTGATGAGCAGGGCGAGCGCGAGCACACCCTCGTGACATCGCCGCGGCAGTCGGCGCGGTGGCGCACCTGTTGAACATTCCGTCACGAATACGCGCGCTTGCACACCGTCGCGCGAAGCGCATTCGCATCGGCGTCTTAGCAGCCGCATATTACGTACGCAGGTGCTTACACGCAAGCCATTAGTCGGCCTCGCATAGTAGACATTGTTCGGAGATAAGAATACGTATGCGGGTTAGCGGGCTAATTGTATTTATCGCATGCGTCGGCTAATGCCCCGCGCGCGCGTTTCGCTCCGCAGCGGTTCGATTTGACTAATTGGCCGGGTCGAAAACAATCGCGACGCTTTTCGAGCTCGTCACTGCGCGCGACTGACGCAAATGCGCAGAGACAAAAAGCCGATGCAAGTCAATTCGCCCGACAAAAAAATCGTTGAAAATGATAGTTTGGATATGCAAACGAGTCTGTTGACGTCTCCAAATTGTCGCGTGGAAATGGACAAAAACGTGGTTTTGTCGTCATAATGGGTATGAATGGAAAATGAATGGATGCAAAGTGTTTGTTCTTAACGCCAAAAATAATGATTTCATAGTTGCAAATAAATTTGCTGTGACTTATCAAATAATGTAGGTAAATTAGTTAAGTTACTAACGAGTATAAGTTTAAATATATTTTTATATAAATATATAAGTAGATATATTTTTAATAAATAAATGTTTTCATGATAAATTGATAAACATGTCGAATTAAGCTTAAATAAACTATCATTCATTACATCTAATCCCAATCCAAATACACTTATTAATTCGAAACCTAAATTATTTTCTCAGGTCTTCTCGCAGTTTTTTTTTCTACGGATTAAGATTACTCTTCGATTGCGGATAAGAATAGACGCGGCGTTTCGAGGGACGAATGTCGAGTTCATTATCGGGTGCATCGGTCGGATTATTGTTCGATTTCGTAACAGCCGCGGGGACGAAGTGGACGAATTATCGTGCGCGGTTGCGTAAGCACTGTTTTTGTCATCTTGAGATAGGATCGCGGGGCTTTTTGACTCCGAGAGTCGCAAAAAAAAGTGCGCGTGCACTATTGGACTTGGGGCGTTGAACGCAGCTCCGCGCGTTAATCCGCGCTCGTGACTAATCGAACACATCCGCGAGAACGCGGCAAGACGGTTCGCGCGCCGCCGCTCGTTTCGCAAGCGCCGTTAGTCAACGCGGTTACTTAATGAAGCGGCGTGCGAACGCGCGAGCTAATCGCAGGAATTACTGCCCCGAAGCTCTGGTTTTGTTTTCTCGGGTTCGTGTCGAATCGCGCTCAGAAACGTCCGCAAACATTTCCGTATCAAAACAACGTGTCCGATTGTGATGTATGGGAGAATATTTTCGGAGAGCGATTCTGTATCGAGCGCCTCCGAGAGGAACATTTTTAAGACACAAAAATTAGGTGGCAGTTTTTGCTCCATTGAAAAAAAGTGCAGAACCAGTTGTCTGAAATTAATGAAAAGTATCTGTAATTCAGACCCAGAGTCTTAAATTCAGACGCTTTTCGTCGGATCTTAAACCTATTTACAAAAAGTATCTGAAATTCAGACACAAAGAGTCTTAAATTCAGACGCTTTTCGTCGTATTTTAAGACGCGACTTCAAAATGTCTACAAAAAGTATTTGAAATTCAGACACAAAAAGTTTTACATTCAGACGCTTTTCGTCGTATTTTAAGACGCGACATAAAAATGTTTACAAAAAGTATCTTAAAGTAAGACTTTAAGATACTTTTTGTAAACTTGTTTTAGAATTGTCGTGAATGGTTTCTTTTGAAAATGTAATGCGATTTGAACGAAAGTGTCTGTGCAAGGAGGAAATCTTATTTTGCATATGTGAGATTTCCTTGGGTTAGTCTTAGTAAGATTATTCTTAGTGAAGGAGCGCGCTAATGACACCATTTTTTAGATCGCTTTGACATTAAATGAACCATAGGTGTAGGTTAAAGAAAATCTTGATATATAATTAATATTCCGATTGACGTCAGTGAGTTCAACACTTGGCTCGACGGCTGCTTTGCGTTGCCTTCCGTTCACTCTTTTCCTTGAAAGAATTACCGAGTTGCAAAGCAATCTTCCAGAACAATTTCGGAAAGCGCGAAACCTTTCCGGCTATAAAGGTTGAAGAAAACACCTTAATTGATCATATCCGCGTTCTTATCAGCTTCGTGAAGTTGAGCAATAAATTATACAATTATTTAACTTAACGTTACTTATGCATGGAATTACTAAGCAGTAAATAAACACATTAGTGCAGCAAAAATAGTTCGCGCGGTTAAATAACTATTATAAATCATATTTTTAGGGCGAGTAACGCAAACTTAATTGCACATTGGCAGTGCTAAGAGTGACACAAACAAATTAAATTCTACATTCTTTTATATAATTAGACGAAATTAATGTATTATTTATTGCACTACATGAACTGAACTGGTTTGCGATAAATCGCTATTTCAACTAACAAATGCTTATGTAAACAAATAATGCAATGTCAAGAAATCAGTAATTTACTAACTTTAGTAAGATGATAATTTTTTGTTAAATTATTAACTTAATACGTAAATACCCAATTTTTTGACCTATCATAATTTATTGTGTATTAGCAACTATAAAACTTCGTTATAACTTTGTGCAAGATCCAGCTTCTCGTGTTCTTGTAACCAGATAATTCTAGTTCAAATCACGGTTAAACATACGGAATACTTAGTTATCAACAAAAATGTTAACAAAGCCAGATAATAGTATAATTGAAATAAAAAGAAAAATTGTTCAATGCTCTTTTTCAGCTTGACTATATAATTTCTTTCATAAGCATTAAATTGAATAGATAATCGATTTATTTATAATTCATCACTCGATTTGACATATAAAACTTTTAATTTTTCTTGGTGAATGTTATTTGCGCAGTTATTAATTTGTTATCTATATTATTTTAGAACGCAGAATGTTGATCTGACAATTAACGTAAAACGTTGAGTAAATGTTGCTCCGAGACTTGTTTATTTCTGTGTAAAAATAATTTCGCAATAGATATTTTGATTTTAAATAAGAAAACAGTCTATTTGTCGCTGAGATATCATTAATTAAACGCTACAGTTGATTTGACTCCAAAAATACACGATGGCATATAATTATTTTAGAAATAAATCGTTTCTAATTTTCTGATTGCTATCGCTTTAATGACAGTATAATAAACTTACCAAAGCAGTTTATATCTGATTGTATTATTCCTTTTAGAGCCACGCCTTCGGAATCATTTGAACTGAAACTAAATATCAGTGTTCATTAATAACAATTCGTTGTAAAAATATCTTAATTAGAAAATGAATGGATGATTTGCAGTATGCGAAACTGCGTCGTTATTTTCTTTTTTAATACTTATCTAATAGTTAATAAGAAAACTTTCGTGTTTGTCAAAGTTTTTAAACTAAATTAGATTCTGTGCTAATACATTTCATTAATACATTGAAATGAGTTCAAGAGACATTGAATAGAATTTGGATTTTCAATTCCAATGTATTTCTTGCTATCTTTTCATTATTCAACTTCCTCCGCTTTTCACATAGAGGGTAAAGCTTCAAAAATATCCTAGAAACAACACATTAGGATTTTTTTGCAGAAGTAATATATTCGCGTTTACACTTTAAATAATTTATATGGTATCAGTACACATATGAAATAAAAAAGTCCAGTGTTTATTTTATCTTCAAAATTTACGATTTCATTTCAACAACGCAATATCTTCGACATTGAGCGGTTAATAAAAATATAGTTCTCTAATCCTTTTTTGAGTTTTGCAAACTCAGAATGCAACAGCATCTTTTAGCTTCTTACAACAGGGACCTTAAATGCTCACAATATTCCTGCATCTACCCAGAATATTTTTCTGTAGTATTTCCATAGATATTTTGGAATGTTCCAAAAATATTTATGGAACATTTACAAAACATTTTTAAGTTTTTTTTAAGTTCCTAAAATAATAATGAAAATATTTCAAAACATATAAAAAACTGTAAAATTTTTCCATTTTGAAATACTTCTAGAAATACTTCTGGTACGTTCCAGAAATATTTTTCCCGAACATCTAATTTTTCTGGAAACAACCAGGAATATTTTAAAATATTTCGGAATATTCCCAGTGTATCTGAAATATTTCATAAAATATTCTGGGTACATTACAGGAATATCGCGAGCTATGGGGAGCTTTTCTATGCTTTGCGCAAATATCATCTTTTTTCGGTCGCGACAGCGGATCGGTGGCAAGAAAGGGCCGCCGAGAATTTTCTCTGGAACCGCGCGTCACCGATGCTTATCCTGCGAGTTCGTCACCGCATCGTGCGAAACGTGCTCGAGGCGCGTTTATCGGCGCGCACATGGGTGGCGATCTCGCACGCCGATTTATCGTCGCGGCGATCTCAAGCGCGACCCGGGATCGTTGCTTTTGCACCGCGATCTCGATTGAGGACGCCGCGCTTCTTTTCCGTCCTTCCTCGGCGTGCGTTCAACTCGGTCCTTCGTCCGCTTGCCTCGACGAGCAGTCTCGTAAACTCGAGCGCCGTCTGCTCCAGTCGCAGTTGTTAAACATCATTTACTCGGTTATCTAGCCGCGATGTGATCAAGTTGCGCATTTTTTTCCACTTCGCGCGATAACCGCGATAACATCTGCGAAGGACTTGTTAAAGGAAATTTGACCTTCCGTCGAAACGCAATTTTTGGAAGTTCTAATGATTAGACAGTCTGTTTGAGTTTTCGAGCTTACTATAATTTTAGATAAAAAGATAAATTTGTTGAAAACTGATCCAAATAGATTAATTCTTTGCAAGAAGTGCAATGTTCATTCATTATAATTCCAATGAGGTGTATTAAAAACGTTTTGATATCATATTACAAATTGTTCACGTCAGCCAGATGACTGGAAACATTAGCATCATCCATCCAATGTCACCGAAATTCTACGATATCGCTTTTTCAGTGTAACCTTTAACTGATTGGCATCAGTAACTAGTCGACTGTGACTGGATTCGATGAAAGAATTATCCGGAGATCGATACAACTTTTTTAAAAGGAAACTTCCGTCAAAACACGCATAACTGTGCGTAGACTATCAAAACGACCGATCGTTTTGGTAGAATTTTCCGTGGCGGAAATTAGCGCTCGATAATTAAAGTCGCTCGAGGTGTTTTCGACGTGTTTCGATCGAACGAACCTGTAAGGCTTATTTAATTAGTTCCGACTCGTGATATAATACCGTTACACGCTCGGTATCAATTTTTCCTCGTATTGTCATTGATATATTTTTAGAAATTGTAGCACGATGTCGGATGGATGATAATGGCCGTCGCAAGACAAATCAATGAAAAGTCATCGTTTAGCGAACGCGTAAACAGTGTGTTTACAGCGCATTCACTCGTATTATTACTACGAAATTGTAGTAATAATACGTTAATCAATAAGTTATGACTTTCAAAAACGAAATTCGATGAAAATTAAAAGTTCCACTGTATTTTATCTACCAAAAAATCTAGTTTCACAACTTCAACCAAAAAAACAAATTTTTAATATGGTTTTTTAATATCTAAAGCATCAGTAAACAATTTTTTTCAATAAAACTAATTCATCATAAATTATATTGCATGTCCCCTTCCCCCACATACAAGTGAGAACCCTTAATTTCGTGTAGCGATCGCACTCCGACGATCATGCAGGTAGGCCCGAAAGGCCGTCAGAGATCGAGCCGCCTCGTTGCTCGTTGATTTATGCCATCTGTTTTTTTTTCATCCGTGCTCCGCACCGCATGATTAGCATGTAAGACGAGCGTCACGTGGTTCACATTATGTGGCGTATGATTGGCCAATCGCGGGGACCGACCACCTCATTAGAGGGAATCCCTTCCCGCGCGCGTTCCCGCATCCCCGTGTTAAGTGAACGCGCGTACTCGTGCGCTAAAACACGTATGCGGGGCCATTCGAACAAACTGGCACCGGGATTAAGTTGTTCGCGAAGGACCACCTGACTCGCGCCGTTTTCAAATTCTCTCGATAAACGATCGTCGTCGAGGTAGACTGTACGAAGAACTGGCCGATCCCGAGTAATGACTCAATAAGCCGAGGAATCGTCTGGCAAAAAGGTGGCGAAGCTCTTCTCGGCCGTGACGTCATTTGCGAGGCAAAAGTTGCGCAAAAACGGCGGGTGGCATCGGTCGGCGAATCGGTTTCAAGTTCTCGGCGGTGTCGTCGATTTTTACGGAGAAAGTCCGGGCATAACACGTCCCGCGATAACTGTGTGCACGGCACTCGAGTTAGGCGAATATATCTCCCGTGCGAGAGTGATCGAGCAACGATCGAGAGAGCGAGCCGAGCGTGTGGCTTTTTGCTAAAGGAGATTTGCAGATTGCACACCTGTGCGCGTTCGAGTCGAGGAAAGACCTCACCTGTCGACCAACCGGTCCCCATTGACTTTTTCTTTATTTACCGCCGCCCGCGCCCCGCGAGCCACCCCTTGCTCCCACCTTTCTCTGCCTTAAGATACACCGAGCGGATAAGGGACCGTGTACGCTCGCTCGGTGCAATACGCCGCGTGAGAGGCTGACTTTACACACGTGCACCGATACGATCTCGTTTCCATGCGCACGTCCACAGACGCACGCGTGCGTGCGTCAGCGCATGTGTACACATTAAAATCACCCAATTACGGGCCCCAAGTGCCGCAGGCGAGCCTTTCCAGCCGAGACTTCCCTAGAAACTATGGGATCCGGGTCAAATCGGGCCCTGTCTAGGCAGTGGATGCCCCGCGCAGTTCTGGATTGGTCGGTTCGTTGGGGGAAGGGGTTTTACTGACGTGGGTGGAGGAGTGGGGATTGTTTAGTAAAGTTTTGAGATGGTCAGGTTGGGTAAAATTGTGCTGATACACTTTTAGAACGGTTCAAGTTTTAGGTAACGTTGGCCCAGGTGTAGTAAATTTTGAATTAACTGTTTGAGAGAGTTTAGGAATCATCAGTTTTCATTGATAACCTACTATGCTCCTTTTTTAGACCTCAAAATGTAAGAAAGACAGTAATCTTTTAGACTACCTCAGTGAAGAAATACTGAATCAAACCGTTCCAGTAAGAAATTGTCCAACATCTAAATTAATTACAATGTTAAATGGTAGACGGAGTAGGGATTCCATTCCCCCACTCCTCCGCCAGGCACACTTGGTTAACGATTGCCCCACGTTGGGCGCCATTAAGCGATGAGCGTCGGTGCAGAACGGGCCGTCGCAGAAATTGTCCGATATCTATATTATCTAAAATTTTAAATCGTAGACGGAGTGGGGGCTCCACTCCCCACTCCACCGCCAGGCAAACTTGGTTAACGATCGCCCCACGTTGGGCGCCATTTATCGATGAGCGACGGTGCAGATTTCGGGCCTAATGGAAACACGAGACCCTCGACAGCGATAACACGTGTGCATTTGCACGGAGACAATCGCGCGGCTAAAAAGTGCCGCCTGACAAATGGGCCGTGTGACATCCCAGAAGCCGTTCGTGGAAGCCGGCGTGAGATCGTGCGTCATAGTCGAAAAGCCGATCGCGAGTTTAACGATCGTGGGTACTCGGGGCAAATTATCACCCGAGAGGCTAATTATATGCGAGCGGCGCATGCGCACCGTGGGGCCGAGGCAATGACAGCTTTGGGGTTCGGACGGGCCCCGAGCGATAGCGGCGCGGTTGATTCTGGGAATTGGGCCCAGCTAAAAATAAGATCCCACCCGGATGAAGCGATTATGTCCCCCGAAAAAAAAGTTGGCGTGCGAGGACGGGGGGCCGTGGGTTAAAAAGCGCCGGGTCGCCGGGTGGGGGCAGCCGAGCTTCTCCCGTTGTGCAGGGTCCCACTTAATGAAGTTGTCGGATGAGGACGATTACAGGTGGGGCCTTACCTGCGTGTGGTCCATTCACAGCGCCTGCCTCCCGGGAACTGGTTAGGAGTGACTTTACATTTTCCATAGATGTATGTAATACGCCGCCGAGGATGATCTGAAATTCATACATAACAAGCACGTTAAGCGCTTGTCCCCCTCGGACCCGCCCCGCGCGAGCTATATATACAAGCGGGG